>NKZX01000786.1:6323-100752 GCA_002374535.1 Metschnikowia kamakouana
CAGTAGTCAGTAGTCAGTAGTCAGTAGTCAGTAGCCATTAGTCATTAGTCATTAGTCATTAGTCATTAGTCATTAGTCATTAGTCATTAGTCATTAGTCAGTAGTCATTAGTCATTAGTCATTAGTCAGTAGTAGTAGTAGTAGTAGTCAGTATTCAGGAATAAACAACTTCTTGGTTCAGTGACGGTCTCAGTACCAAAGCCCAGGCGTTTTGCAGGCTAGTGACTTTTTTCCCCTGATAATTGGAAGGGGGGAATGCGGTGCTTTATATATCCCTCACTACTCGCTGTGCCTGCATAGATGGTGGCTGCAAATAAACTGGGCGGGGTGAGGGTGAGAAATTGTATATAAAAGGGGCCTCGCCCCTGAGAATGTCAAGTCTCTTTTTTTCTATCATCATTTCATTCCTTTCTTTTATTTTAGCTTACATCACTAGATGGTGTCAAAAACTACCCAGCCTAATGTTTAAGCCCTGATTGAATTGACTTGATAATACACGCTTCCAAGGGTCATAGAGAGGGGGTGCTTACCTAATCGTTTTTTCGGTGGCCTTAAGTCAATCATATTATCGTTTTTTCTTTGCTTACAGTGGTTAGTTTCTTATTATGGATGCTGAGGTACTCTTAACAATGATATTGCATTTGGTCCATTCTTAAGCCATGATTCTGAGGATTTGGTGACAATCTAAGGGACTTTCGTGTCAGGGTACGATTCCAAGGGAGTTAGGGTTCTTGAATACTCAATAATGGGAATATCGATAGAGGAGAACTATCTGTTCGATTTCCGTTACATTTGGATGAGATCCTGTGACCTGTGTGTCGAACTAGATCCAAGTATTTCGGGATACAATACTTCTTTTTTGGCTGAGGCTTTGCATGTGTTTCGGCTATATTTCTTCTTTGTTCAGATACTGTTGTTTTCCCTTGTCTTTCCATTACTGTTTGGGCTTTCTATCTAGTTCAGGTCTAGTACACTCACCAGTGATGCGGAAGTCATTATTCGAAGGAAGGACTAAGTTTATTCCCTAGCCAAGGATATGCCATTTACCCCAGCCTCCAATGGTGCTAACAATCCGTCCGGTGATACATTCTGTTATTCAAACGAAAACATATGATTCAAAGAAGTTACCGTTTCTTACTCTGATTCAGTTCTACATTCTTACAATTCTTCATGCTATTTCAAGACTGCTTTCGTGGACACAATCTGAAATCGTCTACTAATCATCTCCATACAAGAGAGACTAGACATACACCAAATTGATCCATTTATACCATGAATCGGGGCACTTCAAATCCTCTACTTCTACTAATTAGTCTTAGGAATCTTATGGTATTCCTTTATGGTGGTCCACTGACTAAATCCACAATGAACAAGAACCACCATTACCAGATTCTCAGAACCATGGAGTCTAGCATGGACTTGGAACCGCCACTAGCAAGTTATCACTAGAGGGAGTTATAGAAGCCATGGTAAGCCATATCCACGTGCTCCAAGAACTCGTCACTTTCAGCCTGGCTCAACGTCTCCGTCTCCGAAAGCCCATTCAACTTAATGAGCCAGCTCACAAGCTTGGGTTTGGAGGCAAACTCCACCGGAGCCTCAGTTTCCTTCAGAATGAGTTCATTGAGCGAAATCACCAAATTGCTTAGAAGTGGATGGAGCTGGCTTTTGGAATTATAATCCAATTTCAAAGCATCCATGAGTGTGATGAAGTTTCCTGTTGCTTCAGCGACCAAGCGGGCGCCAGAGCCGGAACTGGTGTCTGGGGCTGGAGTTTTAAGTCCGTCGACCTTGGGGACATCGACTTTATCCTCGATTTTCAGGCCCATCTGCTCAATGGTGGCGGGCACTCCCTGCAGGAGCCTATCTATGGCCAAGGGACACTCGAGACCGAAATGGAGGCAAAAGACGGGGAGGAAATTGGATCCGTCGGGTGCAAGTTGGGGGAGAATCTCGTGCACCACACGACCATGGTCGCCGTCCTGCTTGTGGAGCCCCAGGAAAAGCACCTTGTATTGGCTAACAAGCCGGAGAACCGTGGCAGTGTACTTCTCCTTGTCGGTGATGTAATCTCGGGTGTACGCCGTTTCGACGGTCTGGGTGGTGCATATAATGGCATACAACTCCCCCAAGCTCTCATACACTGCTTTGTGGGCGGGGGTTTTGAATAGAGCCAGCCGCTTCACAGGTTCGTGGAAGTTCACGTGCGGAAGGTCACTGGCAGTATACGACGTGGTCTGGGTGGGAGCATAAGGAAGCATGGAAGAGGATAGTTGAGGTGGAGGCGCGGATTGACTTGCTGGTATTATGAGCCGCGCACGACCGCCACAAAAGTGTGGACCAAACTATCATCACCTAACCCAGACACATTGCTCTCAGATTCCGATGATGCCGGAGATTCCTAGGTTGTCGGAGATTATCATGGTGTCTGTATTTGTTTCGGTACAGGTTTATGTGATGCAAGTACCGGCGGTGGAAGCCAAACACCCGTGCACCAGCCAATCCTCCACATCAATCTATGTATGCCACAAAGTCACTGGCACTGGGTACACTCCCAAAGGCTTCTGGATTGAAACCTAGACGCTCCCAACTTTGCCTTGAATACGGATGAACAACGGGAGGAGGACAAAAAGGCCGTAGGGCCTGGAAAATGTGGTCGGTCCTGTGCATAGCGACGATATCTGAAATCACGTGCTTCCCGAACTGGTCACGTGCCTTCTGGCATTCGCTCACAATCCACTGCATAATGTACTCGCAGCTCTGGCGATTATAGGGCGATACCAAAAGTGGAGAAATGGTGACTATGGACTTGTGGGAGGTTTTGGCCGTTACCCGGAGCTCGTAACGTAGCGAATAGAAGGAGCCCTGCATAGAGAAACTCTGCACGTGAGTGAAGGGGATTCCCTGGGCGAGTTTGGGGAAGTTTCGGTTGCGGTTGAATGCTGCAGATGGCACGGACACGTGGCCTTCCAGGACATCCTGCACATTGTGGGGTTCATATAGGGCCAATTCATCTGCTAGGTGTGGGAGCTGAAATTGGAAGGAGGTGTGCTCACCTGCAGTACTCAAGGGCATTTTCGCCTTATCGACTGTGTGCAGGAACAACGAAACTTCTCTACGTTTTGGAAGTCCTGCATCGTGACACTCAAACACTTCTAGTAGCTGCATCGAAACATTTTTCAACGTAAGCCCCTTTTTGCGTTTGACGTTGCTCGGGTTCGAACGCACGACCGTATGCACCTCCACCGTATCTTGGGGCCCTACACAGGAAACCGGCATTTCCGTCTCCGTAAGGATTTGGTTATCGCCCGACACATTGGCCTCGCTCACTGGCTCGTTAAATTGCCGGTAAAGCGGAAGCTTATCATAGAACTTGATGGCTATGGGGAAGGACTGCAGGTAGTGGTGCTCGGAATCGGCAGTGCGACCGAGGGTCACGTGCACCGTAACCTCATGGACGGTCAACGCATTCCACCGGTCAAAGCAGCCGCTTGGCGGTAGCTGGCGATCAATGGGGATGAGTACGGGGATATCAAGTGCCAATGCTTCTTGGTAGAAGTCTCCATAAGGTGGCGCGAAGATTTTGGCGTGCTCGAAAGACTTGGTGGTTTTAACTGCTTCACTATTTCCGAGGGTAGTGCCTAGTGTAGAGGCCAAGGTCGAAGGCGGAGTCACGCGCTGCTGAGTCGTGAGTTCGATTCCCACGGATCGGCAATTGAAGGGGAGACCTTTGGCTGGGCGGATTTCGACAACCGTTTCTATGCGGGGCTGGGGTTAGTATTGTTGGGGTTTGGCAGGTGGAGACACGACACGTTAAGGGGTTGTTGGGAATGGTGGACGAACTGATTAGGGAGGTATCGAGGAGATGGCGTGATATGGTCGTATTCGATTACTTGGAGCATGGATAGACGTTTGACTTGACTTGTAGGCTGAGCAATTTGGTTGTGTATTCAGTTGCTCCTTTCTGGGGAACGCCATGTGATGGAGGGTGGAGAATCAGTAAACATACTATTGAGTGGGGCACGCCCGGACTACCCTTGACCTTGGATTTACCATCTGATCGTAGACTGATATAGACGGGACATTCTGGCTTTGGGGGCATTGCTGGGATGAAAAGAAGCTGGTGTGAGATCAGTGATCTTGCCATGCAGGCGCGCTCATCAAGTGCAGGTCGTCAATGTGCAGGCCGCTAATATGCAGGCATATTCGTTGCAGGCACTCGCGTGGTGTTTGAAACATTGCTGCATACCGCACAATACTCTCTTTATTATACTTGCGTCTGCCTGGAACCGAGCTTATGCATGGTAAGAAGAATTACTTTACATGCACCCAGATGCGGGAAAAAAATGTATCTAAATTGATTGTTCAGTGTTTATATAAGATTGGGAATGAGGGCCCATTTGACTTTGTATGCAGGAAAGCGGCGTCGATAGTACTGGTTTGTTTCGATGCTACTTACCGCTAAGTTCACGCATATAAATATCATACTGCATAACATCACGCCCTCGGCCGCACATTGTACTCCTTGACCGCATGCAAGGGCCGTGATACACGCATAGATGCCGATTTCATCGAGATAGTGAGGGCTCAGCACGTGACGAAAGAGTCCTGCAGATGGCGCACTGTACTTGCGGAGCAGGGCCAAGTGCACGTGATTACGGTGCTGATCCCACGAAAATGCTGCAAAAAAAAGAAGTGCCAAAATCATAAGGTGCCAAGAGGGCAATTCGGCAGAGGACGATCCGAGACCCATGGCGCACGTGACTGGCATTGCAATATAAAAATAGAGTCCTGCGAAGTAGTGGCTCACGTGCATCCACGATGCAGGATTCCACTTTGTCACGTGACGACACTCATGGATTCGGCGTACAGCTTGAACCATTAAAAGTGACCATATTAGGGAGTACCGAGACGGCAAAAAAAGGTTATGAGCCCGCAAAAAAGCCACCCCAAGTAAGAGTATACCGTAAACATAGTAGAAGTGCGCAAACCATTTTTTGGGCACCGTCAAATCACAGAGCGTGGAGAGGAGCCGTAGAGCGTGGTGCAGGAGCGGCAGTGGGTCCTGCAGGACATGCAGCATGCAGTCTAGCTTTACCTTGCCATAGTGAAGAAAACCATGGAGCCACGTGACTTGTTTACTTCCCAAAATGACCAAGGAGAGCGTAATATATATGGCCCCAAGGAACGATGCAGTGTCCATGAAGATGTTTCAGAGCGCGCGAAGACAAAGTGCGAAATCTGGGGACATCCGTACACCAAAGAAGTGCACATCAGTACATCCCACGGAAACATCAGTACATCTGCGCGCAACACCAGTACATCTCCGCACAGCATCAGTACATCCCACATTTCAACCTCCCACAGTAACATCATTTCTCTTGGCTTTCATCCCATAGTGAGCCCATAGACTGGTTTAATTACGTACTTGCTCCCTAATGCTTTAATACATGTGACTGTCAGCTGTAACCTCAGTTACTTGTATTCTGGATTCTCTAACCTAAGAAATGGTCTAAAGTAACTCGTGATTGTAACCTATACATAAACTTATTACTGCATCATCTAGAGGAAGTCCGGTTCATTCTACCGTCCAATTTACAGCTCTTCAAAACCTGTGTAGACTGTTTCAGCGTAGGAAATTCTGTATTTTGATATTGGTCCTGCATATTGCCCCATGCGTGATATATACACATTTTGCCAGTCCCAAAGCTTACTGGATTTCTAGATTAATATAATTAGTGTGGCTTGATGGGGGTATTCAGAATATGTAGTGGACTATTATAGAAAGTCTTTTGGTGTTTGCGTCACGTGCCCTTGTTGGGGTCACTGAAAGAACGACCGGTAAATGTCCTGGCAATTCTAGAAAACTCCCTAATGTTCTCTTTTTCTTTCTAAAGCTCGGATGTTTGTATAAGCGATGCATCTCCGTGAATGGGTGGGGAATCGTTTGATGGTGTTCTCTTTGTCCTGCATATAGACCAGTGTTCACGTTCCTGGCTAATTCCACAAACAGTATCTCTGATTTAATGTAGTATTTTGTTTTGTGGTGGCCTGTATGGAGTGCCAATGTTTGTAACTGTCTCAGACTGTCTTGCCCTGTACACTCGCCACTCAAAAAGTATAAATACCCCCGCTCCCCCAAGTTTTTTTACAGCCACCTTTACAGCCATTTTTCAGCCGTACCAAAGAATACACTGCATATCCGCTAGACTCAGCGTAACTGATTCATCATTCCATGATCATCATTCCAGGATGTTTTATAGTCAGTCAGTCAGTTTAGGCGTTCCATACTAGATATCTGAAACATTTTGGAGGCGTGTGAACGTCTCTTGACCACTTTCATATTTCCAATAACAGGTGACCGGAAAGACAATTCCACTGTGTTAAAGTATTGAAGCCAACCACACAATAGTTCGAAAAAGAGTACGCTTCAGTACTTCCTTGGGAATGGTCGCCAATCGGGGGAAACGGCGCGGGACACTTTGGCGTAAACGCCTTTCCTGCCCAGGGATCAGCAGAGAGTCGTTGTAAGAAGACATGTGTTTGGAGTCTTCTGAGGAGGAGCGAACGACGAAATCTGTCCGGGGGCGAATCAGAGGAATCGATCAGAGGAATCCAGGAATATCCCGAAACCTGAACCACGAATAGGAACTAGACTGGTCGGAATCAGATTAGGGGAATAAGGAATCCTGAATCTGAAATGGCCGTAAAACAGGCTTGGGTTCCATGGATCAGTATCCTGGGAAACAGGCGGTTAGGTAGCACGGTCTATCTAGGACTAGAGCTTCCGTGTAGTATATAGGGATTTAACAAGGAAAGAAAAGTAGATACTAATCCCTTTTCGCGGGTGGCTGCGAAACCTGAAACATGGCGCTTGACGCATACACAAACATAAAGGGATAACGCCACTTCCCCTCACTCTCAAGAATATAAAAGGCCGCATCCCCCTTTATTTTTAGACTCCTTTAGACTTTTTTTTGGACTCTTTTTTAGACTCTTTTTAAGACTCTCTTATACGCCCTTATACTCCTCTTAATACCCCTAGTTCTTCAGGCTCCTGGTTCTTTCCAACCAACTGAATAGTGGGATTTATCTTGGGATATATTTTAGTCTAGAGGGTTCATTGGCTAGAGGGTTCAGTGGCTAGAGGTTTTCAGTTATTGATTTTGAGAAGCAGTTGAAAGAACTTGGTGCTGATATCAAAGTTAGATTATGAGGATCTTTGTATCACGTGACAACCGGGGTTAACCTTAGACTGGATATATCCACATGACAATTACTAATCTATAATAACCCAATAACAATTGATTACTATTGAGGAGTTGAAAAGGTATACCCAGTGCGTACTGCATATACACTCGGTATACCAGGAAGGATGAGTTCGAAAGCCTTAACGTCACATGAACTATCCAAATATCCTTAATCACCCGAATACTTTTACTAACTTCAATTTTATCTGGTCTCTAGATTGTCTTCAATCAGATTTGAGTCTATATGCAGGTCGGGAACACTTATCATCCCCATACTTACACAGTTATATTCATTTCATCTCATTAAATACTTTATGATTCACACGGAATTCTTAGATGATCTATTGCGTGCTGTTAACACACATCTATAATACACACAGTCCGACGTCATGAATTAGCGTCCGACGTACTTCAATTCAAAGTACCGGACCACATTGAAGCCGATGAACGAAAAGGAAGCGGCCAATTCAAAGCCGATGTCTGCTCCATATTCTCCAATCCGGCGTCCAATCACTCCACGGTACCAAACCTGGTTCATTCCAATGACAACTCCGGCGACTCCACAGCAGAAGCCAATGACTCCGGCAAATCCAACAGGGTACGAGCGTTTGTCGTTGAAGTTGAGGTAGTCATAGGCGGACCAGCGGCCCTTGTTCCAGATAAAGTGCTGCAGGAGCGACATGGACTCATAGATGGCAAGATAGTAGCCGATAAGGTTCATGAAGTTCTCCATCACTGACTCAAAGTGGTAGTATGCTGGGATACAGATGGCCAACGTGATAAAGTTACCGGCCACGGTCCAGAAGATTCTAGGGATCTTCTTCAAAGGCGACCACACACTCTGGGCAGACAATCCCACCGAGTACATGTTGGGCACATTATTAGCCACGGTGGAAAGGGCAAGAATCACACACAAAAACTGGCCAAAGCCGTGCAAAGAGTCCTCCACGAGAACAGCATACACCAACCCACCAATGGCCTTCTCTTTGTACAACTCCGCCCATCTGGTATTCGTGAGCGTACCCGTGGCACAGGCAGCACCCAAGATCATGGTGAACACCAATGGCATCAACAAGCCAAACAAAATACCAAAGAAGATCTTAAAGGCATTGGCATTCCGGGGTTGGTACACGGTATAGTCCGAGGCGTAAGTGGTCCAGCCCGTGGCGAACCCGAAAACAGTACCACCAAACGACAAGACGTTTCCAGCGGTAGTTTCGCCTCCCTTTGTCTCACCCCAGGTGAAATTACCCGACATCTTCATCCGGGCAAGAATAGCAATGAATCCCACCAAGTTGGGGATCCACGACCACTTCTCATAGGCGTGGATGATGTTATAGCCGAAAAAGGTCACCAAGATGGTACACAACACCAAAATAAGACACCCGGCCCAAGGAGGACAAGCGCCATTATTGACGATATTCAAGAGCTGAGCCAGCGCCATGATATTGACGGCACCCCATCCCACACAAGCAACCATATTGATAAAGGCAAAGATTCTCTGGCCATAATCACCAACCAAGAACCGAGATAAGATCATTTGACGGAGTCCCAAGCGGCAGCCAAAAATGGAGAAAAACGCAACAGGGGCAGCACCCAAGAGATTGAAAAACACAATCACCATAATACATTGGAAAAACGAAAGCAGGTAAACGGTGACTCCCAAAGCTCCAAGAGAAAAGGTGGCAATCACCATATTGGCCGACCACCACATGGAGGCGGCGTTAAGGACGGAATTATCATGTTTTTCTTCATCAGTGACTAACTCAATACCTTTGGTTTCTAAGTTGATGTACGCGGCACAGCGGTTTAAGAAGGAGAGATGGGCTTCCGAGGTTTGAGCTTCTCCGTGGTCCAGTGTGAGGGATTTTTCGTACGCATCTAGCGACGAACCTTCTTTGGCGATGGTGGTATCACCCACATGTTTTTCGTCCATAGTGTTTCAGACGTGTTTCAGACGTGTTTTAGGATGTGGGTAGCTGGTGCGAGATTTTACCCTGCTGGGAAAAGTGGATTATATATTAGGGATGCGATGACCAGGCGATGACGGTTATGTTCACGTGACTGTTCGCTTAAAACACCTGATTAGCGTGGACTGCAGGTAGTGCTGTGCTTTTCTGCTCAGCAACACGGCTACAAATGGCATCTTATATGCGCTGCCGCTTTCTGTGATAAGGCAACTCAGATACGGCCC
This sequence comes from Metschnikowia kamakouana, assembly GCA_002374535.1. NCBI lineage: Eukaryota > Fungi > Ascomycota > Pichiomycetes > Serinales > Metschnikowiaceae > Metschnikowia > Metschnikowia kamakouana. Next base: position 15,768 of record NKZX01000786.1, read on the forward strand.
TCGAGGGTGAAACGTTGTGTGCAGGATTTCTGCGCTCGGAACGAAAAAGAAAGGTGGCACTGCACACAGAGCAGGTGCCGTCCCTAAAACTCGCGTTTGATTGGCCAGATATCCTCGGCATCTGCACGGCAAATGCGATGCTCATTAAACGCATCATCTCTAAGCGTCTAGTGAAACCGAAGAACGCATGCTGTATGCAGGCCAGCAGATCATTCATTCTGCGTGACAAACTTTCTGCTGGACAAAAATCCGGCGCCGGCCAGGATAAATCTCGGAGGTCTAGGGACCGGTTTGGGCCTCGAATGCTTTTGCTCCTAACCAGGTGACTGGCATATAACTTATCGGGGGCGCCCAAGCGACTCCTCCTGCACTCCGGCACATAGGATGTTCCGCGGAACGCCCGCAACACCTTGATAAGCAGCGCATCGCGCCTGCGCGGTAGTGGAGTTCCGGTCACAAGATGTGGACGCTACACTTAGCGAATGAGTTTTCCCAAATAGGAAATAAGTAAGGGTTCAGGGCGAGTGATGCTAGCCTCGGGAGGGTGTGGCCCGGCGGTCACGTGCAGTCAGGGACTGTGGAAGGGCGGTGGAAGGGTAGGTTGTGCGGAAAAACGAGGTTGCAGAAATCATTCTCACGTGACCGCATCACGTGCATCTAGTGACGTTCGAGGGTAGCCCCAAACATCCGTACATCCCATCAATGCATGCAGAAATAAATATGGGGTCACGTGATCCTCCAGTCCCGCATCGTAAGCGACTGGTTACGTAATCGAGTTTTTTGATCATTATAATTGTTTCTGTGATGTCCTGCACATAAGCATAAGCCCCTCACCTTTTCCTCACAAATCTTCGCGATTAACACATGACCCAAATATGACCCCAAAAAAGTATATCCCCAATTAACAGTGGTTTCCTGCATGTAGCAGTATCTATGCGCAGGATACCCATATAATATGTTATATACAGGATGCCCTATTATCTTCTATGCAGTGAAGATTACCGTCTAAACCAAATCATCTAGAATATCCATCACTTACAAAATATGAAACGCTTATACTTTAATTTCTAAGACTTACTAGAATAGTATGGTTATGTAGGAGTCCATACTCTACTCACCACTATATGCACTACTCTACTCTACTCTACTCTACTCTACTCTACTCTACTCTACTCTACTCTACTCTACTCTACTCTACTCCCACTTCTGGACTGAAGACTCATACTTCCCACATTCGCTATTCACTATGATCACTATTGTCACCCCTAATTCACTCCATACTCTGCTCTATTCAGTATTCAGTATTCATTACTCAATCGTTAGTCATTATACCCACTCTAGATATTCTATTCTCCACTACTCCACAGTGTGGTTATATATTAAGTCGTAGCTCGAGTTGTATGAGTCAAATAACACCCCTCAAATAAATATGGATGTATGGTTTTTAAGGGGCGCGCTCGCAGTATTTATACCCCGACTCTCGAATTGCAACCATGCAACAACCCCGCTTTCGTGCGTTTGTAAATCCTTTTTGTAAACCTATTTTTGAATATATATATCTGACTCTACTTCCCCCCTCGAAATATTCCATACTTTTATGCCATGATTAGTATTTGACTCTACACACCGTTAGTGGGGCTGGGACTATGGCTCCAAGACTACAATAAGCGAGACTTATTCAGTAGTAGTCGACAGTCCAGTCCACTCTTTCTACGCTACTACACAGTCCATAATCTAATCTCCATAATCTACTCCACAGTCCATACCCACTACTCTACTATTTGGATGTGTGACGGGTAAGCCACGTGGTTCATAATGCAGGATGCAGATGGAACAAATGGACTTAAACTTCCAATAGGAGGACTCCGGTGAATCCGGTGGATGTCCAATAAGAGCTTTGATGACAAGCTAATTGAGGGCTTAATCAGGGAGACAGGAATGTTGGGTTTGTGGAAGGATGTCACGTGGATAAGTCTCCACGGCTTGGGCTATATAAGAAGGAGTTCCCGCTCAGGTTGTGATTACCGAATAAGGATTTCCCAAGATTGATTAGAAACGAGACCCATACAGACTGGACTGATAGTCTAGATACACTACCAAATAATACAGAAGATGTGGTGTTTGGTAGTGTTACGATACATTGACCATACTATTAAGAAGATGAAAGAAAATGTGATTTGGTTGATTTATGGTTGGCTTTAAGGTGAGGATTGGTGCAACCAGATAAACCCGTGCACCCCTCGGAACTGGGTCCAAGTGCGGTTGCAGACGGCCGGAACTGGAGACAAACCACCATAAATACTCAACCAAAAGATCTGTGTATTCCAAGAAAAAGTCCGGGAATGCCGGAACTCAAGCTTTTCAGAAATATGGTTTTTACAAACTAAAGATGGACAAAAGGTTGTTTTGCATTGGGGCTATTTCTACTGAGGTTGTCTGGTGTACGGGTGTTTGGCCATCATTTCCGAGGGTTCCCCACATTATCTCCCACATCATAAAGGAAATCATGGACTCAAAGCCCCAACTTGTTATAACAAAACCAGTTGATTACAGAAGTTCAGGACTTAACGTGATTCTTAACCAACGACACGCACGTGACTGATTACCACAACATTTATGTTAAACAACACGCCCAATCTTGGGCGTTACTCACAATCCTTTGAGAGACTGACACTAATTATCTTCTAGAGATATAATAGTAATCTTAGTCATTTGGATTGGTGTGGTTGCTGAACTAATAGCAGCCAGTCTTGTTCTCAACTAAGCTCCATCTTCTCCCGCAACCCCCAGGTGCAGGACCTCCTTATATACATTCTGATCTGGACCATCCCATAGTTACTCCTGAGATCTCTTGGACCGATACCTCCTTGCTCGTGAAAGCTCCAAGGCAGATTCCATGGAGTACCCATAGTGGCATTTTGGGCGTGCGCAACACAATCACATTTTGGGCGTGCACAACTCAATCGCGTGGACTGGCCACACTAAATGTCTGAAATGGGTGGAATAGGAGCAGAAGAGAGGAAAAAAAGCAGAAAAAAGTGGATATATATAAGGAGAGAGGGAAATATTTCCTATGACATTTCTATTTATAGAAATGGTGTACGGGTGTGGCTGGTGTACGGGGTCGTGTTGGAGCATATAAGTGTGATTTTTTTAGACGATTTCGTCTCACATTTTATGCTATTTTCATGGTTTTTTCGCGCACTTTGCTGGTATTTTTGAACTTCTTCTGCTCTCCCTCAGTCTGAAATATACTCGCGTACTCAGTTATACTCACCTATACCATTTCAAATTCTATCTACCGGTTTTATTAATACCGGTTCTATTGCAAGATGTTCATCCTGATATCTTAATATGGTTCAATTTGATACGTAGACTAAGGTATGATCTTATGGTCGGGGTGTGCTGTGTGCAGGATTTGTTGGTATGTGCACTACTTGGCCATACAAACGTATTACAGGCGTATCAATCCTCCCCGAGACTTCTAGAGAATTACCAGTCATTGAGTAGTCCAAAGAAATCTATTAAGGTCCATGGTGCAATATATGGTTGGCCAGATCCGAGGTGACCAATTCCGGGCTTGTATCCAGTCCATGCATTGATTCTAATAAATAGAAATCTTTTTATATTACAGTGCAGACAATATTAGTTTGTATTTTACAGCCAATGGAAACATGGCTATATGGCCATTAAGTGGTCTAGACTCGTAGATTGGCCATTGGCCATCGCTTGACCTTCGCTTGACTGGCGTCAGTGCTTTGGTTACTTGGTACCAAAGTAGATACCCAAGATCAAGGCCAAGATCACAATGATAATGATCACGATAAAGAGACACCACAACTTCTTCCTGCGGGCCTTCTTGGCCGACACCACAGCCTTTTGTGTGTGGCCCACACCCTGCTCGATGTCGTGTTGCGCATTTCCCACCTGCTCCTCAATCTGCTGGATAGGCTGGTCCTGCTCAATCACCAACTCCTCCATGTCATGGAACAACTGCGTCAACTCAGCCATGGTCTTCTCCAACTTCAACAACTCACGGTGACGAGTCTGCACCTCATTCAACACAGTCCGGGCCTCGCCTCTTCTGTTGGACTGCATCATGGCCTGCTGGAAGATCTGCTGGTTCCCCGAGCCATCTTCAACCACTGCACGGATCTCCTCGGCCGTAGCATCCGGCTTCACTATACGGTATTGTCTCTCGGCCTGCACCTTGGTCTGCTCCCGGTTGTTGCTCTCAGTCAAGCGGTACTTCTGGATCAAGTCCAAGAAGCTCTTCCGGATGTTCTCCGCCTGGTCCACCTTCTGCGGGTTCCGAGACTGAGCCGCCTGTGTCTGGACATTCTTGATCCTCGACTTGAGCTCATTCTGTAAGCTAGAGGCCTCCAAAATCAACAGATCGATTTGCCGCGACGAGTACTCGCCATCGTCTTCATTCAAGTCCAACTCCTGCAAATGGTTTCTCTGCTTATTGGCAATCAAATCCACAAGGTTGGAATAATTGTCCAACTGCGTGTTGATGTCCTGGATCTCGTTCATGAACCCAACAAAGTCATTTTCCTCTTCATACTTATAATTGTTCATTTCATACGAGCCGCTGCCGCCGGTTCCGGCCGAGCTTTTGTTGTAGTAAGGGTTGCTCATGGTGGGCGGGAAAGGGGGTGTCTGGGGTTGGGGTTGGTGGTGGTTGGACGGTGTATTAAGGGAAGGAAAACAGAGTATTAGGGGAAGAAGAGGTCCACGCTTTTCGTCTGGCGGTGTACAAGGAGCTGGACGTGATTTTGGCGCGAACTTGGCCAAATCAGGTAATTGCTGCTACTGCGACATGGGTCCGCCCTTCGCTTCGAAACGGCTGGCCTCGAGGCCTGGAAGGCTGAAACTTGGCTGAAACTTGGCTGAAACTTGGCTGAAACTTGGCTGAAACTTGGCTGAAACACGGATCAAACACGTTTGAAACTTGGTTGAAACACTACTCAGCTGTATACACGTAATTTGAAACGCTCTGGATACAGTCCTCCTCATAATCGACTCGACTAGATTACCATCTAATTTTCGCCGTCAATTTAAGGTTATCACCTGGTTTGGGGCCCGGGAATTCCGCGCACTGCATATAACCCGGGTTTCATTTTGCAATGACCTCTCGTATAGCTGAGCCACCGCCATCGGAATGTTTATATGCAGGACCCGTCAAAAAGACACGTTTTTCCATTCCGTCTGTCCTGGAAAACTTTTACCTCTTGGAATGACCATTACGTAAGCAATGGGGAATTTTCGGGAGTGCTGGAACGTGTTAGATGGCCATTAACTTCGTTATATATTCACACCCGTACATCCCAGAGACACCCGTACATCAACACCCGTACATCCCTCCCAAAAATCTAAATTTAGATCCGTACTCAACCTAATGGCCTGAAAATAAAGTACCTACATTTCGAGAATTGTCTGTCGGTGGTGTTTGTATGCAGGATAATTGAATATTATCGGTAAGCCAACTACTGATTCACTATTCTTTATGTTGTACTGCATATAGTCTAAGTGTACTGCATACCAAGTGATTTTTATTAATAGTGACAAATCCATAATTAACCATTGTAGTGTATATAACTTGTATCAGTCTAGACTATTAGACTGATCTATTTATATGACCGATAGATGTACTGTCTCTGTCTTCTGTCAATTCTGTCTGTCTAATTTCTGTCTAATTTCTGTCTAATTTCTGTCTAATCTCTGTCTAATTTCTGTCTAATTTCTGTCTAATTTCTGTCTAATCGCTGTCTATTCTGTATGAAATAAACAACACTGAACAAGAGTGAAACAGGATGGGTGCGAAACCGGTACCTCGGAAATGGACCCCCGGAAATGGACCCCCGGAAATGGACCCCCGGAAATGGTTATATCCTGCCATAAACCATTTTTAAATCACACGGCTTACAGCATCGGATCCTTACATGCATATTCCCTCTCGGGCCATACGTCGTTACTCCTTTAATCTCAAAGACAGGTGCCCACATCCTCTCTGCCGGCCGCGCACGTGACCAGAAATAAAGAATAGTCTTTAGTTGTAGCAGTAGATTATAAGAAAAAAATAAAAAAAATACTACTTTCAACTCAGACGTTCTGGTTTCTCTTCAACCCTCACTGGACCAATTCCATAGAGCCTCTTCCTCGAAACCTCTTGGTCCGATCACCGATATCTCCTTGGATTGATTCCATGGCCACACTTGTTGGTTCATGGGAAACTGCATATTCAACATACTCTAGAGAATTAAACTGGAGAAATAGACTAGGTTGGTATTATCTTTTCAAGAGCTGTGATCTTCCACCTCCTAATAATCCACCATGATCCACAATAGCCCACCATAATCCACCATAGCCCACCATGATCCACCACTTACCATGGGATATTCTGGGTTCTATACCATGGGATATTCTGGGTTCTATACCATGGGATATTCTGGAGGTGGTTAATGGAGAGACCCGGTGGAATGGTCTTCACAATTCTGTAATTTAAGAGATAGTTGACAGGTTAGTTTGGTGTTGAGGTTTGCTTACGTAATGCCAGGAACTTCCCTCTCTAGCTTACCTCCCAAACCTCCCAAACCTCCCATAGACTAAAGGAGCAGAACTCCATCACTCAAGGAGCAGAACTCCATAGATATCTTCCCTTCTGGACCGAACACGGCTACCCCTTCAAACCCCAAAGATAGGTCGCACAATATCCTTTCTGAGCCCTTCTTTGAGCCCTTCGTGAACGTCCTCAGATCGATGCCTGTGGAATCAATTTCATGGAGCACGCTTATTGGTTCATCTGAAAAGTGTACATTGACCCAGATGTTAGACATCTTGCCTGTTCAGCACTAGAGACCAAACTAGACAAATAGACTGGATTGGTTATCTTTTGAATAAATTGGAATCTTCTACCTCCTAAGAATTTGTCAGTCTCGGTATTTGCCATCCTCTGCCATTCTCTCAGCCTCTGCCATCCTCTCATCCTCTCATCCTCTCATCCTCTCATCCTCTCATCCTCTCATCCTCTCATCCTCTCATCCTCTCATGCTCTCATCCTCTACCATTCGTTATACTGGTGGTGCTATGTTGGTGGTTGCTGGGGATCAGGTGAGTTGGGTGGAGTTCGCGGAATTCCACACAGTTGACGTTTGGGTGCGAATTGGCAGTACTGCACTCTCGGCTGGGCTTGGTCTCGGTGGTTCCATACTTTGGTACTCGGGTGTAACGCCTTGCATTGATTCTGCACTTTATGAGAGATGGGTGACATCCTAGTTCTTTGTATTGTGGTTGTTAAGCTGCCAGCCAGTTTCCCTGAACTAAGCTTACGTCCCGTCAAACCTCCATAAACTCGGCTTAGTCAAGGAGCGGGATCTCCTTCTAGAAGTATGTTCCCTTCTGGACGTGTTACTCCTTCGAATCCCAAAGATAGGTCGCTGGACGTACATTTCTTGGCTGCCAGTTTTGAAACCCTCTTGGACCAAACCCCCGGGATCGATTTTATGGAGTTCACTTCTTGTTCATCTGGAAACTGCACATTGACCCATGCGCCGTGTGGAACATCTCGCCTGTTCAACGTCTCCACGGCTACTTGGGAGAAACCTTTCTAAAGCTTGGAGCTTGCGTCATAATAATTCCATCTTCCTAACAATTGGGAACCGTGCTCTTCATCTTAGCTTGAGGTATTGCGGCTTCTCTAAACCGAATACGAATCTGCTCTTTAAGCTGAGTCCTTTTCTCTTGAGCTACATAGGAGCAACTCCAGCGCTTCTTTATGCCTTTCCTTTGATGGATGGAGACGAACTTAGGGAGTTGGAGAGTTAGGGAGTTGGAGAGTTGGATGACGCCCAGACCTTGTTCTCTTCCTCGCCTTGTTTCGTCTGGCCATAGTGCATATGCAGTACATATGAGACGTGCGAGACTCATGTCCAACAAGGTGGCATTACTATTCAGTATACCGGGGTGTAGTGTGTAGAGTAGTGTGTAGAGTAGTGGGTAGTGTTGAACAGGCGAGATGTGAGGCACCTCGCATGGCTCAATATGCAGTTTCCAGATGAAACTATAAGTGAACTCCATAAAATCGGTCCAAGGAGGTTTCGGTCCAAGGAGGTTTCGGTCTGAGGAGGTCTTGGGTATGCACGGCGGAAATGAAACCGTCACAACGCGGAAGTGGTTGCCATGAGGAATCGGTCCAAAATAAGTTGTAGAATGTGGCGGCTCAGAAATGTATGACGTTTTATTCTTGGCCGATTTGAAGAGTGGCCATGCTACGCCCAGAAAAAGAAAAGAAAACATACATATAAAAGGAGATCCCGCTCCGGATGTTCTGGGGCAGCGAATAAGCCTAGTGAGAAGAAAAGCTTCAGTTTAGCCACCACAACAATACACAGAACTAAGATGTCAACACTTCTCCTGAATTACAAAGATTGGTAAACGACCACTACACATGGGTGCCAGTGTATGGAACGATTAAGCTCCAAGCTAAACAGGTAGTGTACTGTGTAGAGTAGTGGGTAGTGTACTGTATATAGTGTTATACTGTATATAGTGTAGTATAGTGTATAGTGAGTTTGGGGTATGCAGTATTCCTGTCTTTAGAAATAACTGGAGACTATATATCTTCTTCTATACACTCCTGCCACTCCCATCATATTTCAGATCAATAGTTTGGTGGAATGTGCTGGGGAATGGAGTGGGTGAGATCCGAGGGCGAGGCGCGGCTAAACACCCGTGCACCACGCTACCCCATGTCAAAAACACCCAATGCAAACCCCTTGATTTGGCTTCAAATTTCCCGCAAATTGATTCGTTGGAATGCTGCAATTCCGGACATTCCACACCCAATTTCGGATTTGTAAAAAAACGTGTGTGTGTACTCTAGGCCCCAGGGGAAGGCAGTTCGGCCGCGCCCCATTTCCGAGGTATCAATACTCACTACTCACTCACTCCACACTCCACTCTAACACCACACTCTACACTCTATCAACTCTTTGACTACACACTACACAGTGTACCTGCGTCCTGCATACTAGAGACGGCTATACACACTCCCTCTCCACACACTCCCACTCTACACACTCCCACTCTACACACTCCCACACGGATGAAGTTTGTTTCGTCAGAACACCAGGCGGCGGGACACGACGGGTGTATGACGTCCGGAGCAGTGTTTGCCAAGAAAACCACTCCGCAGGAAATTGACTTTTATGCCAACACTCCGGACTCCGAGGCTCCATTGGGCGACCATCTCTCCCATTGGATGCCCACTTTCATGGGCACTTTACATGAAGGACAATTACAAGACAGAGAATCAGACAAATTGGACGGACCAGACAAATTGGACAAATTGGACAAAGCAGAAAAATTGGACAAGTCAGACGAATTAGGCAAGGCATTAGGGGATTTGGGGGGCCAACCGCAGTACTTGGTGCTACTGAACTTGTACTATGGCCACGTGCACCCGTGCATCCTAGATATCAAGCTAGGGGCTATTTTGGTGGACGACACAGTGACTGAAGAAAAACGTCAGAGACTCCAAAAGGTCAGCCTGTCCACGACCAGTGGTAGTGTTGGGTTCAGGATATGTGGGATGAAGATGTACGGGTGTCCGGAGGTGCCCCCGCTTTTTCCCGGGGTTGAAACGACCATTTCCTCTTCCGACGGCTACTTTTCCTTTGATAAGAACTTTGGCAAGTCACTTACGGCGGAAACCGTTGCTCTGGCGATCGATTTGTTCTTCACACCCGTACACCACCTCAAGCATGCAGTCATCACCCGGTTCCACCAGCGGCTACAGCTTCTATACAATTGTCTTTTGGATACCGAGGTACGGATCAAGTCGGGGTCGCTTTGCTTCATTTACGATGCCGACTTGGCTACGTGTGGCTGGGATGAATCCACATACTACCAGAAGGACGCTTATGTGCAGGAACAGCCCGATGACGACACCAACAGCGACACCAGCAGCATTCACTCGAGCCGTGGCCCCGGTCTCTCGTCGCTCCATATGATCGACTTTGCCCATGCCAAGTATGTGCCTGGCCAGGGCCCCGACGACAACATTTTGCTGGGCATCGAGAACCTCCTAGACATTTTCAACACCCTCTCCCTCGCTACAGATCCCCATTCACACTAAACTTGGAATTAAACTCTCATGATTTCCTCACAACAACTTCGTAATCTTACCGATGGCAATGGTGGTGCCCTGGTCTCTCAACGTGAACCGGCCCAATTGCTGGTAGTCACTGTAGGTCTCAGCACACACCGGCTCTGTCGACTCCAACACGGCAATGATCTTCATACCCTTCTTGGCAAACGCAGGAGGTTTCTTGGACTTCCGGTTGGTGCCCTTCTCCAACTTGTGCTTCAACTCCACGAACTTGATCTCCTCAATGGAGGCGTGCAAGTGCATAACACACGAGAAACCATTGGACAAGATAGACTTCAACTCCACAATGGCAATCTGGGCCTCGAACCTCGTCACCGTTTTGACCGGGTTCTTGGGCGACGTCAACACATATCCTTGTTGGATATCTTCTTCCTCCACACCCTTCAACTTCAACCGGATCTGCTCTCCACAGTAGGCAGCGTCACACTCCTGCTCGGTCTCGTTGTAGATGGTCACCACCTCCACTGTTGACCGGTTAGGCATCATCAACAAACTGGCGTTTTTCTTGATGTGGCCCGATTCAACCTTACCTTCCACAATGGTTCCCATGTCCTTCATTTTTCCGGAAATGGGCAACATGAAGGGGGCATTCACGTGACGGTTGACGGTCTTCATGTCATCCAAGAACTCTAGCAAAGAAGGGCCCTCGTACCAAGGACAATCCTTTTTGCTGACTCTTTCCTTCAATCCTGCTCCGGTGTATCCAGATACAGGCATGAACACAATGTCTTCCTTGGCGTAGCCAATTCCCTTCAAGAAAAGCCCCAATTTGGTGGTGCAGTCCTTGTACCGGTCCTGCGACCATTCCACGGTGGGGTCGTCCATTTTGTTGACCACAACCACGATTTTGTTGACACCCTGAGTCTTGGCCAAAAGAGCATGTTCTCTGGTTTGACCTCCCTTCTCGAACCCGGTTTCGTATTCTCCCTTTCTGGCAGAAATCACCAAGATTCCCACATCGGCTTGCGAAGCACCTCCAATCATCTCGGAAACGTACATCTTATGGCCAGGAGCATCCAAAATGGTGTATCTCCGCTTGTCGGTTTCAAAGTAGGCTTTTCCAACCTCAATGGTTTTTCCATCGTTTCTCTCTTCCTTGTTGGTGTCCATAACCCACGACAAGTACCACCCTTGTCTTCCTGCATCCTTGGCCTCTCTCTCGTACTTCTCCACGGTTCTCTTGTCCACAGCTCCGGTCAAGTACAAGAGGTTTCCACCCATGGTGGACTTTCCTGCATCCACATGGCCCATGAAGATGATGGACACGTGGTCCTTACCACCGAACATTTCATTGAGCACTTCTGGGTCCACCTCGTCTTCAACCTTGACGATCTCTGGTGCAGGAGTAGCCTCCTTCTTCTTCTCCACCTTCTTCTCCACCTTCTCCACCTTCTTCTCTTCCTGCTGTTGCTCGGACTTTTCTACCTTTTCGGCCTTTTCAGCCTGTTCCACCTTTTCCACCTTCTCAGGCTTCTCCTCCTTCTTCTCCTCCTTCTTTTCTGCAGGCTTGGAGGCGTTGGCCAACTTGATACCACTAGACGAAGCCAACTTCAAGGTCTTTTTGGGCTTATTCAATGTACTCTGTGCAGACTGCTGCTTCTGGTAGTCAGCCAAAGACATACCCTGTGCTGGCGCCTGTGCCTGGGGGTTGTAGGCATTGTACAGGTTGTAGGAATTGTACAGGTTCTGGTTCTGGTACTGATTGTACGAGTTGTATTGGTTCTGGTACTGGTTGTAATTCTGGTACTGGTTGCCGCCCTGGTTATAGTTCTGGTACTGGTTGCCGCCCTGGTTATAGTTCTGGTATTGGTTCTGGTACTGGGCGTTGTTGGGGGCCTGGTACTGCAGGTAGCCGCCTGAAGGCACGAACGCTTGGGCAGCTCCGGCGTTGTATTGGCCGCTGTCATCATTGAGATGCGTTTGGTCCAAGTTCTGGGCCAATTTGTCTGCGTTGGGCGTGTTGGACATGATGGTTTTTGACACGGGTGAAAATTTTGTGAACACTCATTCCGCCGCACGTGAGCGGCACGTGACGCCCTTCACATGGGTTGCCTACTTTCCACACCCGGGTAAAAAAAGGGGATGACTTCGGGCATATATCTCCGGGTATACGTTTGGACGCTTATATATGAATGTACTGGCTTTGTTTGGTTGTGTAGATTTATGACTAGAGTGTTGGCCTGGGCCTATATGCAGGAACAGATAGTAGAGTTTCAGATTTGTTTCAGTGTTTCAGTGTTTCAGTGTTTCAGAAGTGTTTCAGAAGTGTTTCAAGTCCCAAACCATGTATAAACGTCGAATTTGGATCAAGCTGGGAGTACACGACTTATACCTTGGAGTGTGAGTCACGTGATCCACATGTATGCCTCCATATAACGAAACTGTATTCCCGAGGATTTTGGTCATTTTTCCTGATCCGCTGGTCTATATACAGGCTTCGCTTCCCAATACAGTAATTACTACTCTATATTAACCCATTCCACTGCATACGTATACTATCTTCTTGGTACTGCATATACTCAAACTCTTCTCGTCCTGCATGCTAGACATTGTCGTTTAGACTTAGACCTAGGATCACTATCCGGGAAATTCCGTATGTACTTATTCTATGGGAGCTTAATTAGGGACACCTGGGGTTTTTACCAATAAAAAATTATGGTTGACTAATACTACCCGGAAATAGCAGCACTGGGTATTGAGTTCCGGGGGCTCTATGTACAGGCCCGCGTCTTATATCCAGTTCCGGGGCTTATATCCAGTTCCGACCTATTGACTTGGGTTACTTTATCGTCCCCACAAAAACGTATTTTCAAAATGTTTTGGCTATTATGGATACAGTGGAATGGAATGATGAAGGCCTATTAATTAGAAGTGGCCAGGATGAATGTGGCGTGAATTACAGCAAGAAATAGAATGATCACGTGACTGGTTCGTATTCCGAGGGCAGGCACCTGCACCCAAAAACTGGTCCTTTTAGAGTCCTACAAAGCTTAACCTTAGGCTTGAAAACTTCTCCTCCTTTATTCCATCCTATACATCCTATAAGAGTGATGCACAAAAACCAATGAAATCCAAAGGAGAGTAGACAGTATGAGATTTACACCAGCGGACCCAGATTTACCGGGATATAACTACGGTGGAACTAGCGTGGAGTGGATTGTGATATGTTCGCTGTAGGTGTATTTCACTGGTGTATTAGTGTACTACCAGACCAGGGATTACAGGTGTACGGGTGTACGGGTGTTTTTAGGCGTATACTTTTTTCAAAATCGGGATATGCATCTCGGGGGTACATTACCGAGGCAAGGACTCTTACATCAGATTAAAAATCGTATAGGAATCTTCTATCTCTATTTTTAAGTATAGAGTAGGTTCTGTGGTTATCTGCAGTACCGATTTCTTTGGCGGTGTACGGGTGTGCGGATCTCTTATCTCAACGTTCAATTGTGCCCCGTCACTAACCCCCTCCAGGCCTTAACCGACGTGTAGCCTAAGCTTATATTCTTTCATTCCACCAAGCAAACCAATTAGACAAAAATCCAGATTCGACAATCGGACAGATTAGGCAATTCCAGTTTCCAGAGATTAGACAGATTAGACAACCAGAGATTAGACAAGCGGAGATTAGACAGATTAGACAGATTAGACAGATTAGACAATCAGACAATCAAAGATTACCCAATTCAGACAAACCAATTCTTTTCAATACAAAAGACAAATTGTTGGCACAGAAATTTCGGTTGTTTTTGCATTTTTACTTGATCCATTTGAGTTGTTCCAGTGACCAGCGCTTCAAACCACTTTTAGCCAATTGTCTTCCTATTTAATTGGACAAAATCAATTGAAATCGGTTCCAGATTTTTTTTTTACCCACCAATCAGATCACTCCAGGGTATCGACTCGATACATTACATCATTCTGGATCTGGTCAATTATTAGATTTCCAGATTCCTATCCATTGAATCTGAATTGATATCAGATAACTCCAGGTGACGGACAGTCTTTTTCCAGATTTTTAAAGACATTGCAATCCTACACTTTATTGAAATAAGAAGGCTCTAGATTGGAGCACTCTATTCCGGTTATTAGATTCAACCATTCTACTCGTCTAGATTCAATTATCTGATTATTATAACGATTCCAGCTTGCTTTAAGAGAATCGACTATTGAAGATTCTTTGAATAATTTTATCAGACCCCAGATTTTACTCTCAACGGATTGTTTATCTGCCCCACATTCGGATACCGTTGAACTTACACCCGAAATCGAGTCATTGATCCGATTGCACACCGTTGTTGACTACTTCGTTGGAACCGAGTGGACGAGATTCATATATCGGTCACAATTCTAATCCCGACTTTTCCAGTGACGGAACTCTAATTTCCTGGTATTCACTGGCATTCGTCACTTCTCAGTGCTTACACTACCTTTAATTTTTTGACGATTGATTAGCATTTGGTGATGCCCATTTTCGGAGGAGAAAAGCCGTTTACTTCGGTCACCGTCAAGGTGAACCAGCTCTGCACGCCCAACCGCAATTCTGATTTGGGAGACGATTCCATGGAGATTTATCTTGAGCAGTTGATCTCGCTCATCAAGCTCCAGAGTTCGGGACCTACAGAAGCAGCCCGGGCGATCCGGAAAAAAATCAAATACGGTAATAACCCCGACGAAATGCTTCTTGCGCTGAATTTGCTTGAACTCATGGTGTTGAATGCAGGTCCCAAGATCGGCCGGCTGATTGCAGGTGACGAGAAGTTGGGCGATCTTTTAAAGTCAATTGTGGGAGGAAACGCCTCCACGGGTGCAGGAGCAGCCTACGACCCTGCGGTTATACGCCGGTTCCGGAACTTGGCCGTTGGCTGGCGGCGCGAGTTCCATGATTTGGACGGCTACAAGCCGTTGGCCAACTTGTGGAAAGCCTTGCCGCGGAAAGCCAAGAGAGAGGTACCTGAAGCAGAAACCTCCGACTTTTCCGAGCCCTTGAGATCCGAGCCGCTGAGATCCGAGCCCGTAAGGTCTCCTCCGCCTAGACCCAGTGCTGCCTCGCCATATACAGTTCAGAACAAAAACTCCAGGGTTGGGGAAAGAAACAAGAGTGACGGGAAAGCCAAATATGAGGATAAAGGAAGGAGTGGACGGATTGGAAGAAAGAAAAATGGTGAAAAGACCAAACGGTCCTCAAAGAGTGGCCGAAAAGGGAAGTATGCGGATGAGGAGTTCCGTATTCCGCAGATCAACTATGAAGTGGAAGCCCCCAAAATCAGAACCACCATTGCTAATTGCCATACGCATACCACGGCGTTGAGCAACATCCTATTGACTCTTCCCGAAGGAACCAGTCCCTTGGACGACCAAAAAGCCGCAGATGCATTCGACAAGTGCAGGAAAACCCGCCGTTTGGTTCTCCGGTACCTCCAGTTCGTTGGAGCCGGCCAAAGCAGTTCCAAGAGTGCTGAGGTGGCTGAACTTGACGATGAGTTCTTGGGTGCGTTGATCGGGGCCAATGAACAGTTGGTGAGTGTGTTTACCAAATTTGACCGCTTGTGTGGCTTCACGGATGAAAACCCTGCATCCTATCATGCCGACGAAAACACGAATGGAGATTCAGAGAGTTCGGCCGAGAGTTATTATAGTGAGAGCGATGAGGAGTCGATTTCTGATAGGTTGGACGGGATGCATGTGCAGGAAACAAGTCTGAGACTAGCCCAGGTCATGAACAGTCCATCCCAGCGACTTTCTCTGGAAGATTTTGCAGGTTCAGAAGGTACTCCAGACCCACTTGAGCCGGGTGTGCATATAAGACCGCCCGCCATGAGGCACAACACCGGTTTTTCCGTCAACACGGCCGACAGTGATCCCTTTGGCGACAAGAATGCAGCCTAATTTCTGTCCCAATGTCAGAATGTCTTGTTGTCATTTTCCTGTGACTAGAGGCCCATGTGTTGACTTGAGTACTTGCTTCGACTCACGTGACCCCCATCTACTCATGCCAAACGTGTTATATGCTGATTAGCGGACGTTATCCGATTTGGGAACACTTCTACTGCATATTCATGTCAGTGGATGAAGCCATTCAAGAACAACTGAGCACCAAAAATCAATCTGAATGACGTGTCTTTATTGTCGTCTTTTGAACTCATAGTCGTCGAGCAGTGTTCCCCAAAGCATCATCAGATTAATGCGTCTTTTAATATTGACGTGAAGAACCCGAACATTTGGAGTGGATTGGTGAGGAGATTTAAGTGATGGTGATAAGCTCAGGGCTCGAAACCAGGATCCAACATGCCCAGCCGAGCTCAAGACTTGATGGTTGGGATCAAACAATATTATACAAGATGGATGTGATGTTTTCATGATATTGTCTTTTTGGAGCTAAATAACGGTAAAGAATGATTTAAATATGGAATTCTTGGGGTAGGTGATGGAGGGTCCTGCATGTAGCCGAACCAAAAGTAAACAAGATGCAGGTATGAAATGGGCACTATGCAGGACACACATTTACACAAACAACATCACTACATCTCAACAATTTCATCATGATTTTGGTAGCGGAAAACGCAAAGGCAGAGCATAAAGAGTGGGCTGCGAAAATGCGAAAGGACCCATGATTGTGTGCCTGCATATACTACCAAATCCTGTATATGATGATATAATCCTGCATATTAACTGAATCCTGCATCCCCTCCGCGCTCCACATTTCCCGCTTCGCATCCCCATACTCTAACAGCCACAACACCAGTCTTCTTTAATCATCCATTCCACCACAACCCCAAATCAGCCTCTAGCTGAAAGCCTGACACATCCGTACACCAGAACACCAAATCCGTACACCACATCCTTCACACCCTTACACCACATCCTTACATCCTTACACCACATTTGTGATACCCTGATCCACCACAAAGCCCTTCATGGCGTCTAAAATCACCCTCCATAATCAAATCGAACTACCGCCGATTGACGACTTTCGGCTTGAGAATATCCTCAACAAAGTCGTCCATGCTGAGCAGAAGCAGCTCTCAAGCTGCATTCTAAATGTCAAAAACCAGTTCCAGGCCGATCTCCGCCAGGAGCTTCGCCACAGTTTGAGCCGGGAACAACGTATCCAATACAAAAACATTGCCGTGGTCAAAAAGGCGGATTTGGTCCGGAAAAAAATGAAAAGCCATAAGAAACGGTGGGCCAAGCTTGGGGCGGGCGGGTCCGCAGAACTTTCTAATTCGGCGCTTCTTCTCGGCACGGCCGCCCCTGAAAAGTCCGATACTCTTTTGCTGGAGGTGGGTTCGCTTCATCAGATCGCAGGCTCGATTCTGGATGGCGTACTCAGCTTGGCAGGCCGGTTGAGTGCTTTGGATGTGTGTATGGGCGGCTCTGGACTTCCCGACCGGGAAATGTACCCGATGATCCACAAAATGCTTACCCAAAAAGAAACCCAGACCCAAAATGCAAATTCTGTAATGCCAACTGGGGAAAACCAAGAAGACAATAATTCAGAGGACGCAAATTCAAACCCAGAAGATCATCCTGCAGACAAATCTTCTCCAGATGCAAATCGGCCAGGAGACAGCGAGGGATCGGAAGAAATCAACTCTGAGATTTTCGAAAACCTCATCAATGAGTATAACCGGAAGTCAAGGTTAAGAATGGAGCAGCGGAAGGAAAAGGCCGAGTCGGGTATAACGTCGGCGGACCTGCTCGATTCCCGACCCGACTCGCAGATCGATTCCCGACTTGATTCCCGACCCGCTACTATCCGGCCCCGGAACCCGCTTAGGCTTCTCTCTGCATGCGGGTCCGTGCGTTCAGTAACGTCGATGCGGTCGGAAACGTCTAATAGGTCGCTGGAAACCTCCGTTTCCGACCGGATGGAGACCCGTTTTTTGCCGGCCAAGTCCATGGCAACCGTTGGCGAGTCCCCGGAATTGACTCTTCATAAAAAGCTCCGCATCAATGCCTTACCTTTGCTGAGCAAAAGAGGCCCGGCATGTAAATGCTCAAAACAGGAGAAGGATGATGGAGACGACAAAATTGACGGAGATAAGGATGGTGATGGTGATGGAAGTAAGGACGAGAAGGGAAATGGAAACGGAAACAAAAATGGCGGCGGAGACATGGACAGCGCCAAAAAGTGCCTCACCAAATTCCTAACCAATTACGATTCCCAATTCGGTGATGTCCCCACCAGCTCGTCTTTTGACTTGGACTTTGATTCGTCCGGGATCAACAGCGATACGGACTCAGTGCATCTGTCTGCATCATCCGATAGTTCAGAGTCGTTCTTGGGCCATATAGGCGATACCAACGAGTACTACGACTCTCTCCGACGGGATATGCGGAAACGGTACCGCAATAAAAAGTCTTCCAGGACCTTCAAGGAATCGTCGCCCAATCCCAAGCATCAGCCTCTGCACCGGACACTCCAGCCAAAGCAATCCATCCTCAAGCTTCAAAAAAAGAGGTGTGAACAAAACGACCTGCATAATAACACGCTGAAGAATAATCCAGTGAATATCCATGACGACGTCACTGATTTGACTGTGGAGGATATCAAGGATATTAATAAGGACAATAACTTAGAGGACCAGGCGGTTTCGGAGTTCACAGTGAGTCCTCGGGCGTCTTTTGTGATGGAGAATTCCGGAGCAGGCGAAATCTTACGTCTTGGCTCAGACGAGGGGCTGGACCCCGAACCCGAAGCCATAACTAAGCTCCGCAGTCTTTTGGTCTAGATGTCTCGGACACTTGATCTAGACGAATGCATAACTATTTGCAGACGGTGGGGCAAGTGCTTGGAGATGGAAACCATGGCTATACCCACAATTGATGACGTCAAAAATCAAGATTGAAATTAATAAATGAAAGAATAAACAATTAAAAATTTCATAAAAGGGAATTTCTGGCATGGGGTTTGTTAATCGTCTATATGCAGGACAGTCAGATTGTATACTCGTAAAATTGTACAAGTACAGACACGTATACGTTCGAATTAATTGGAAAAGGCCATGTGAATATAAAAGCCCAGACTCCAAAATGGAAGAAGTTGTAAATTGTAAATTTCAGTACAGTAAATTTCAGTACAGTAACTTTCAGAACGGTATATTTCAGAACAGCAAGTTTTTAGCTTAAAAACATGAAGATTCTTTTGTTCATAGATTTGTTTATTTGGGGTTTTCCAGATTTTCCAGATTTTCCAGTTTGTCTTTTGTCTAGTCGTACAATCGTAAATAATTAGACAAGCTCGTAAATTTGTCCAATGGCTAGTTTGAAAAGGTGAATTTGGAAATTGAACAGCTGTCCGATTTATAAAACATACGTTTTTCCAGAAATGTCTGGATTTGTAGACTCGTAAATTTCCTTCGAATTCCGGAAACCCGTACAGCCCGGAAATTGGACACTCGTAAAATTGTAGAATTCTTATGCAAAGACTCGTGAAATTGACGATTTTGTACAGGAATACCTCATTTTTTGCCACCAAAATTCCACAATGCCTTAATTTAATTGGTATTTTGGGGAAGGTGAGTTCAAATTCTGGTCATTTGGAACAAAGGCTTATATGCAGGACACACATTTTCTACACTACTCTAGTGCTCATTTTAGTACAGAATTTACTCAAAGAATTGCAGAAGTGTATAGGGATTATCATTTGAATGGCTTTAGTATTTGCCTGGTCGGTTGGAATGGACCGGAATTGAGAATGGACCGGAACGATCCACTCTAGGATATCTAAATCCATACACACGCAGAATTTGGTTTCCAAAAAAATCCCATTGCAATGTCCGGAATTGCAGCATTCCAAAAATCCCATTTCCAAAAAGTTTGCAGCTGAATAAAGAGCATTACGTTGGGCCTTTTTGTCCTGGGGTAGCGTGGTGCACGGGTGTAGTGCGCTGCGACCATGCCCTCGGTTCTCATTTCCGAGGTTTCCACCCATTCCCAAACTGGACTATGTGACTACGGGTAATTGGATAGCCCCAAAAAATACTTCATCATTATTTCGACCGATTTCGGTTTCACAGACCAAGTGTATATCTAAATATACTTATATGCAGTAAATCTGGGAACGGGTCATTGGATGAATTATGGCTTTTTTGATACTAATTTGCTAATTTGTATACGAATTCTAGAGCCAGTCCATGGGTAATAGCCTCAAAAAGAGTAGTATCATTTGTAGGATTTATAGAACAAAATCACCATTTTTGATAATTCATACTCTGTAAATTCACGGATTTGGACTTTTTGAAGTAATAAAATTGTGCATTTATAACCGTCATGACTTCTGCAAATGCCGAATTGAAAATATACACTCGAAAATGGGCCAAATTGGGGTCGCTGTGCGTGTCTAGGCTTTGTTTTCCAATAATCCTGCATATACGGCATCACCAAAAAGCTTTAACTCTGTACACAAGAGTCAAGGACCTTAATTTATATTTCTGAATAATGAAGCAAGTCGTCGTTAACTTACTGGCATGGAGGTAAACTTAATTCTGGCGTTAATAGCCAAAATTGGAGTTATCTCTTCATTGTCCTGCATATACGACTCGTATGTTCATTCCTAAAAATTTGTAGCTATTAATTGTAGACTTTCTTAAACTTCGTAATATGTTAGAATCTTCAGTTTAGGCAGTCGGAAATGTGGAGATGTAAATTTGTACATTTGTAGACTGAAATTGGGACATCATAAAGTATACCCTCGTAAAATTGTTGAATTTGTTCGTAAATTTGTTGCATTTTCTCGTAAAATTCTTGTTTTCGTTTGTAAAATTGTAGAGTTTATAGAAATTGTGCATTTAAGCCTCGTAAATTTGTAGATTCTTGACTTCGAGTTTCGTAAATTTAATAAATCGTGAAATCCTGCATCTTATCGAAATTTGTCCTTCATAGAATGTGAAATTGTAGCCTAGTTTTTGCTTTAATCGAACCCCTTTTAAGAACTTTGTATATTTGTCGATTTTAGAAACTCGTACTTTTGTAGGCTCGTAAAATTGTATATTTTTGTTTATGTGCAGGATTCCACTGAAAAGTCATAAATTCATGGATTTGATGAATTTTTGATAAAACCGTGAAATTCTTGATTTTGTCGATTTTGTAAATTTGGAGTTTTGTAAAATTGTAGGTTTTGTTGATTTAAAAATCCAGTTTCTGGAATAGTCCGATTTTCGTCCAAATTTAAAACTTTTTTATTTTTTAAACTTAGGATATTTTTACTTGAAAAACTGGGGATTTTGTAGTATTTTTTTTAAACTCGTAAAATTGTTGATTTTGTTCGTAAAATTGTTGAATTTCCTCGTAAAAGTGTTGAATTTCCTCGTAAAACTGTTGATTTCATGCAAGTTAAAGATGATACTCGTAAAAGTGTAGAATTTGTGTCGTAAAAATGTAGAAATGTTCCTAAACGAAACAATCACAACTCAAAAATTACAGTAGTTCTAATGGATTTTAGTGGTGATGGTATGAGTCAGACAAGCGGGCACGCCAATAGGTTTTGTAGGACATGAGTGGCTGCGACATGTTTATATACAGTAGACGCGTTTATATACAGCACCTATAAGTATATGCAGTACACATTCGTATATACAGTATACATTATATACAGTACCCGCGTCATTTCTTATCTGCAGGATGTCGCAGAGTATGATTGCAACTGCAGAGTAAAGCAGAAACTGTAAACTCAAACAGAACGCAATCCAAAAACAGAACATATTCCCAAAGTAGAAAATGCTGCAAAAAGTCTCCCAGGGACGAGTCGAACGTCCGATCTCAAGATATCCATCCATTACAGTCTTGCGCCTTAACCAACTAGGCCACCGGGAGGTTCTTAAAATAATAGCGAAATTACCCCAAAACTTGGCCAAATCCCTAGAATGGTTATAGAGTCAGTAGTCAGTACTCGTCAGTCATGGTGGGTAATAGCGAGTGATAGTGTACAAGAGAAGTACGACTCGACTGATTCTGAAACATGTGACTTGCTTTTGTGCTTTTGTGCTTTTGCGCTTTTGCGCTTTTTTGTGCTTTTTGTGCTTTTGGTGCTTTTGGTGCTTTTGTACGCAAACGCAAAATGAAGACTATAAGTACGGCCATCCCCCCCTCTCTTTTTACGACCAAAAAGCATGACAAGACGAGAACGTCTCGAGATATCCCTTAACAAAAGAATATTTACACTAATAGTTTCTACAGTACTATAGGATAGAGCCGTGGATTTCACCTAAGAACTTGGCTCATAGTCCATTGAAATAACAAAGACCGGTGCATCTATTGCCATACTATACACAGGATCTCCAATATCTACAGCACCTTCAGGATCTCCAGGATCTCCCTTCTTGACTTTTTCCTGTACCTCGTTCCCTTTTCCTTGTCCTTTTCAGTCCCCTTCTTAACGTGTGGGTCTAGAACTGCAGGGTAATCAAAGCACTAGTGGTCTCTATCCTGTCTATAACAAATCGGCCATTCTAGGAATCCATGGGATAACAAACAAAGAAACGTTGAAGATAAGGAAAAGCGGATTTGCGCTCAGACTAACGGAAGACAAAAATCTAGACTTATTCTTGGTTTCGACTTCTCTTGGGAAGGAGATCTGTTGAAAACGGGATCTGTTGGAAAGAGGATCTGTTGGAAATAGAATCTGTTGGAATTGAGGTTTCATTGTTGGCAGCTATCCAGAGAGGAGATTAAGCCCGGGTCGATTTTTCCTATGACATCTTTTCGCCATTGATGGTGTATATGGCTAGCAGATTGGAGAAGCTGGAGCTCTGAACAATGCAGAAGTTTTCAGTATCTTCAGAGGTCAACACCTGGAGCTTCAGATGCTCGGACCAGTGCAGTGGTTCTTCTCCGGATGAAGTTGGACCGGAAAGGCCCATAGAGCCACTCCTTCTAAATCCACACTCACGCACTTGAACGACTTGCAGTGCTCTGGATCTACCCAACTACAGAGAGTACGACGGTAGGGGAAACTGGGATTGGGAAATGGACTGGAAGTCAAAGTATATCAGATGTACTGGTTTAACATCGGACATCGATTGGTTACTGGAGTAAGAGACTGGAAGTTGGGCTACGAAGATGTACCAGAGTCGGATGTACGAGAATACAAAGGATTGGAGGACTTCTAGACTATACTACGTTCTATACTACGTTCTATACCAGAGGGGAATACAGGCAGGGTCAAGGCACTCCGGGCTCCAGAAAGAGTCTGAGGCCAAACCAGAGATGGAGCTCAAGATGTCCGGAGTGAAAATGAATTTGATGTCGCCCCAGCCAAGGTGGACAATTTCCGAGCCTTGCTAAAGGGATCCATCTCAACCATCCATGGAGCCAAAGGACTTGAGTGGCGTATAGTTTGATCCCGGGGTCAGCGAGAACTTGCTTCCAGCACTGTTTGGCATGGACGATGAAAACTTGGAGTACATCAATGAGAAGTGCAGATATTTCTGTGTTGTCTAACCAGAGCAAAGCACATGTTGTTCACTACACTGTCAGTTACCCAAGACTGCTGTAGTACTCCTCGCACCTACTAACCGTTAGAATAGACTGCAGACTGCAGAAGGGCCAAAGACCTTGGTACTGATAAGCCTTTTGAAGAGAAAGCAAAAGATCATGAAATTGAGTATAACCGTGAATCGTACTCCATCTATGAGTTCCTGCATGAACTATAAGAAACCATGGGATCTGGAGAGTGACTGGGCCAAGTTTCAAGGGTCAAAATGTTTCTGTGGACGGGGATTTCATTCAATGTTTCACTCTGAAACTATATTTCGCTCAAATGAAGTCTCAGTACGCGTTGGACAGAGGCGACAATCACAACAATATCAGTTTTTCTCTGGTCCTCGAACACTAATCACCGAGTCATCTCAAGCACTGGTTAAGACTGAAACTGGAGAAGTACTGAAGAAGTACTGCAAAGAATGAATGGTTCATATTCATTTCATATTCATGTTCAGACCACTGTTCACTTTCTCTTTCACTTTGACAGTATTCAATATGTTTTCGTATTCACTGTATAATTTCACTGTTCTGAGTATTCATAATGCACACATTCTGTTTCATTTTCTGGTTCACATTCTGTTTCATTTTCTGGTTCACATTCTGTTTCAGGTCCACTGTTTCAGGTCCACTGTTTCACTTTCAATGCTCCTTTTGATAGTTTCATTTCACTTTCTGATATACATATGCTGTGAAAGATTTGTGTTTCATCCTCTGTTTCACTTTCTGTTTCAGGTTATGTTTCACATTCAATCCCTCCTTGGTGTGTTGTTTGTTGTCTGTTTCAGATCTGTTTCACCTTCTGTTCATCTGCTTCACTGACTGTTTCATATATGCTGTTCGAAATGCTGTTTCTGTTTCAGGTCTATTTCGATCCTGAACCAGAACCACCCCCCCTTCCCCACCAATCAAATCCCACCAATCAAATCCCCTTCCAATGTTCTAGAACACCCATACATAGAAACACCAGGCGAAAAAAAATGCAAAGAAAAGAAGCCACACCTTCCATGAAATGCCCGCGCGCCGGCTCATCACCACCATTTTGTTGTAGGTGTTTTTAAGGGTGATTTTGCCTGACTCGAAATTATTGGTGATGTCGTCATTGAGTTTCATGGACTTATTGATTTCTGAGCCCATTCTAACACCCAAGTTTTTAAGCGCCGATACTTTCAGACTCATCTGGTCCATGTCGTCATTGTTCTGCCCTTCTAACGACAGCAAAAAGGCTTCGTTGTGCTTGGCGGAGATTTGGGTGGGTTTTTCGTAGGGAGACTGTGTACGCAGGGGGGTTTTGCTATCGAAATGCTTCAGGAACTGGTTTGGGGGAGTGCTGAAGAGCTGAGTTCGAATATCCCGCTGGTGGGCCGACGTGGAGTACCGGGATTCCATGCTGCTAATGTAGGTAGTGTTGCGTGTTCTGTAGGCGGTGCACTGATGTAAATGTAGCAGATACGACACGTGCGTGTTGCACGTGTCAGGATGCTCTGCAAGGCAGTTCCGTGATGCGGCGTATGTCATGTCGGGTGTGCGGGTCTGCAATGTCGTGCGCCTTGCAGATGTCGGGTGCACCGGTTTTTGAAATGTCGGGTTCACGGATGTTTTGAACATTGGTGTCTGGGTTTTTATGTGTTGGTGTCTGGGTGTTTTTCAACTTGGTGTCTAGGTTTTTTAAGATTGGTGTACGGGTGTTTATTAAAATAGGGTTTTATTCACACCCCACCGTTCATACTTCATTTAAGGCAGACGATATCTATACGAAACGGCAAAAGAGATCTAGTGACAAGCTTTAATCTATAACTACACTGTTTTAACTCTGATATGTATCCATGAACTATGTATTTTGATACTATGATCACCTTCTATACGCACTTACCACCACTAGCCTTTGAAGCAAGGTGCCAAGTCGCATGCTATCCCTAATTAGGATTTGAAGGATTCATTTCCGGCTATCTTGACAAGGTTTTGTGGATAAATGTTTGTCTGCAGTCTGATTTCGTACCTGCAGTCCGCTGAGTTATCAAGGCCGCACTTAGTAATCCCAACCAGATAACCACATCCCAAGTTCCCTTCTCAAATAATTCGCATGGAGACCGAAACACCCCGGTCGCTTTCAAACGTCCAGCACGTGATCCTCATTCTCTCTGGAAAAGGTGGTGTTGGCAAATCATCAGTCACCACCCAAACTGCACTCACGCTCGCACTCAAAGGCTTCAATGTGGGTGTTCTAGACATCGACTTGACCGGCCCCTCGATGCCCCGGATGTTTGGCGTGGAGAATAAGAAAGTCCATCAATCAACACAGGGTTGGGTGCCTGTTGCTGTATGCAAGCGCACAGAGTCAACGGACCCAGCATCTTCTAGTCCCGTCACTGGCTCCATCTCGCTAATGTCGCTAGGTTTCCTCCTTGGCAGCAGAGACTCGTCGGTGGTGTGGCGAGGTCCCAAAAAAACCGCCATGATCCGCCAGTTTTTGAAGGATGTGATCTGGCACAACGGCAACAAGCTCGACTATTTGCTTATAGACACGCCGCCCGGTACCTCGGACGAGCACATTGCCATAGCAGAGGAGCTCCGATACGTCCAGGCAGTGGATGGAGCCATCATCGTCACCACCCCGCAACAAGTGGCCACTGCAGATGTTCGAAAGGAGATCAATTTCTGCAAAAAGGTCAACTTCCCCATTTTGGGCATCATCGAGAACATGTCTGGATTCATATGTCCCCACTGCGCAGACTGCACTAATATCTTTTCTTCTGGCGGAGGAGAGGCGTTGAGCCAGACGTTGGATATCCCCTTTTTGGGAAAGCTTCCGATAGACCCAACCTTTGTGGAAATGATCGAAAACCAGAACCTGAATTTGAACCTGACTGAAGCAAGTACCTCTGGCGAAAGTCACTATCTGAATTTGCCAGAGCTTTATAAATCCTCCAACTTGTGCCCGATCATGGATGTCGTCATGGAAAAGGTCTTGCACAACGAAAAGTCGTAAGTGGACTGATTCTTGTCTTTCTCATCATTCTTGCTTCCTTGTATTTTTGCCTCCATTTTTGCCGGGGATGACCCCTTATATAGACTTCATGCACCATATAGATTTACAACCATGCACCCCTCAAATTGACATCAAACTTACAACCATGCACCCCTCAAACCTACAGCAATGCGCCCTCTAAACTTACAGCAATGCGCCCTCTAAACTTACAACCATGCGCTGCGCGTTTCACATTTGCAGCCACAAACAAGTACATATAAAGAGGGGGGTCCCCACCATGAATTTTCGGATTACAATTTTTGTTTCCACCCCTTTCGTGCACACGCTGTTCTTTACGTTTACTACAATAATGCATGGTGAGCAAAATATTCTGGTAGCTACAGGTGGAATATAACTGGCAATGATTTCCTTAGTAATGTTTTGAATACTGCTAAGGGTCTTATTCTAAAGCGGACCTTACCACAGACTTGCTACTAAAACTTTGATTACACCAGATGGACTTCACTTCTAGAGGGGCTGTACCAAAAAAGTACCAACCCATGATTATTACCAAGAAATCAGAACAATGAGAGCTTGTAACAAGCAAAGCGGAACCAAGGTATTACTACGCTCCTAAAAGGACTCAAATACCAACCAAATCGGAACCGTTAGATGCACTAGCAGCCAAACGACACCTTTGTATTTATTTCCATCCAACAGAAAGTTGAATTACTACCAAACAAACCATCGGATTCATGCCAGAGAAACCATCATTCATTGAAAACACCGTTGAAGTCAAAACCACCAAGACAGTCAAATATTACTGCACTCTGCTTGCTTATCTTCGACACAAGGGCACTGGAGGGGTGAATCGGGCCATTTCGTGGTGTTCAAATCACAGCTCTAATGCAGCGGGCTTGATCATTTTGGAAAGCTAGTTTTATCGTCTAAGAGCTGGCTTGATCATCTGGGGCCATGTCTAATGCTGTCACATAAACTCAAATGAACACTTTACTGAATGCCATTGAACTTCTTCCACCTCGTGATCTTCTGCTTCAATTGGCCTTGACTGAAAAACATCTGGTTCAACTTTTTGTCCCATTTCATAGCCTCATAATCGTCTCCGTACTTTTCGTGCAAGTCGAAAAGCCAGTCGTTTTCCCTTTCGGAAGGAACCAACTCTTGTACATTACGAGGACGGTTCTGTGCATACTCCACCATCTCCTCAATCACAGAGTGGTTTGACTCCTCCACTGGCTTGGTGGATTTGGGCTCCATCTTACCATAGACGATTTCCTTGACCTCGCCGTCTTCGCCACGGATGAGGCGAGCTTCGCCGAGGGGGATTTTCTCGGGGTCGGTTTCATCGTCAGCAACTTGGACAGGGGGCTCGGTGGCCAAGTCCAACCTTTCCCTGCGTTGCTCAGCTGTCTCCAAAATGGGCTCGTTAATGTTGTACTTGCCGTTCAAGTTGACGGCCAATCCGAGACGCTTATAGTTCTGCTTCAAGGTCAACTTAGGGTCCCAATGCTTTTTTAGGATGGGATCTGTGCGCAATTTGATCTTTTTCTTCGCCTCTTTGTCACGGACGGTATGGCGGCCGATGGACGACCGGGCCTTTCTGCGCTGTCTTGGGTTGGCCATTTATGTGGATGGAGACGTGATGAGGTGTATTGAGATGGATTTAATGGATTTTTGCGCATGCGATGCCGCGCCTATATGCAGGCCAGATGGGAGGGGCGCTATCTGTGAGATAGTGTAATCTGACGCTGCCCATCGATTCATGCATTTTTCACCATGATTATCCCTGGTCCTGATTTATCTTTGTGTCCCTGAACCTTGCTCGTCCCTGATCCCTTTTTCCTGGTCCTGGTTTTTCCTTGTTGGTGCTAATTGAATGGATATTCTGAATTCATGAATGCCTGAAGATATCAATTGGGGTCTCTCTGGCTCACCTGCTCAGACAATGACTCATACAAAGTGGGCTAGATCTACAAAACATCGTCTCGCCATTTCATTTAATCATGGTTTCACCTTATCTCATAATTCCCACTTCCATTCTCAAAATTTTGGAAGCGGACTTAGGGATGCTGCCTAGCTGGATTTACCCCTCCCCCTGCCCTGTCCCCGACCCCGGCCCCGGCCCCTTCCTCGGCCTCTTGACACCCTTGGGTTTTTGAAGGTATATTTGGGGTGAACTTTGACTTCTCGGTTGTTCAAAAGGGTGCCACTCTTTTTTAGCGCCTGCTCCACGCTCAGTGCATCTTCAAAAGCAATGTATGCCTGACCCTTGGAAAATCCTGTGTGTTTTGCTATTAGAATTGTGACCTTTTGGATTGGGCCGACATCGGCAAAAAGAGCCTCGAGTTCCGCCGGGCCGGTGTGGTAGTTGAGATTACTGACAAACACTGAACGGGCATCCAAGTCGCTGGTCTCAACCTGATTGGGCCATTCCTTAATGGGTGGTTCAATTTCCAGATCTGTGTGGGGGGCTTGGGGGTAGGTGGACTGTACAGGTGTTTCGCTTGGTGGGGTGGCCTGCATCTGAGGTTCTCCTGTGTACAGTATCTCTTCTGAATTACTCATGATACCAGTGACTTCCGGTTGGAAAAGGTTAATGACGCTTTAAAGATGGGAGAAGTGGGACAGGGGCTTCCTATTCTAAAAGTGTTGATGGTGTGCGAATGTATTCCTGCACAGGGCTATAAACAGGCGACTACCGAAACCTGGGGTTTATAATCGCTCTAACGGAAAAAAAACGCTCTAAACAAAGGCATTTTTGCTTATGCCTCCACGAAAGCTCTATAAGTGGTGAAGGCTTCGTCGGTGGAAGTGGACTCTATCACGATTGCCGTTTCCGGAGCCACGAAGAAAACGTATCCGGCACGGACCTCGATCTTCTCGTCGGAGCCCTTTTCCTGGATGTATCCGGATCCATTGGTGGCAATGATGATGGAAGGACCCTCCAAGCCATTAAATGTTTGAACGTCGCCAGCCTTGGGGTGGAAAATGGTCTGCAAGACAGAAAACTCCGCAATGGGGGGGTCGTACAAGACCGATTTCTCTGCATCACCCGACGACTTGGCAAATGGCAACAAGGGCATTTTCTGCTCCTCCACCGGGGCGTACGTGTAGTTCAACATGGACACCAAGTTCTCGACGTCCTTGAACTTGGGGGTGAATCCGGCACGAACCACGTTATCCGAAGCAGCCATACACTCGATGATATCTCCGCTTATGTAAGCATGGGGGTCCAATGCTTGCAAGAACATGGCCTCACCCTTGGTCAAGCGCACGTGGTTCAACATCATGCATCCACAGAACATGCCCACATCGTTGGGGAACTGCTTGTTCAATCTAAGAATCAAATCAGCCAAGCCAGGGTTCAACAGGTTGAAAAGCTCGGGGGTATTTTCGGCTCTCTCAACCAATTTGGCTGCCTTTTCTGCAACGACATCGTCTGGGGTATTCATGATGTTGCCGAAGACCTCCTGCAAATATGACCTATTCTCGAAGTCCTCGCAACTTTCTTGCTCAAAGTCCACGTCGATGAATACACCAACAGAGAATCTATCGGCAGATTCTTCCGTGGCCAACTCGCGAAACTCTGGTACGGTCTCCAAAGCCTTCTTGAGCTGGTCCAAGGGTTTGAAGCCGCAGAAACCTTCGAAATCCGTCACGGCAATGGCCATTTCCGGCTTGTGGTTGTCATCAGGGTAGTTCTTGGGGTCATCGCGGTGAAGCTGGGCTGCCAAGTACTTGTCAGGGTGGGCCTGGATGGACAAGACCTTTTCAATGGAGAGCACCTTGAACAAGAATGGCAACTCCTTGTCGGAGCCGAACTTGTCGATGATGGACTGATGAAGGTACTTTTGGGGGCTTTGGCCAATCAAGTCCCTCAAGACTTTTCCGTCCAAGTCCTTGTTGTCGACGACCTTCAGGGGAACAGAAGGATGGGTGCCCATCCACAACTCAGCGTATGGTTTGGACTCGTCGATGACGGTGTTGGGGTTGGAAGCCGCAGCGTAGCGAGCCACAGCAGATGATGAGCCAATCTTGCCCCAGTCGTAGTTTTGGTATCCGCAGTCGATTCTGAATAAAGACATGGTGTGTGAGGTTTCAACGTAGCTGGAGACAGCGTATAAACGTGGGAATCCTGCATGCAGAACGCGACGCGCCGTGAAGTCGTGGGCTCGTGGGTCCTATGAGATGCTCGTATTGTAAGCAACCTCAGTACACCAGCGATCCCCGCGTCCTCACCTCCGTACACCCCGGTTTTCAAGCCCACATTCCACAGCAAGCATAAAGGTGACACTTTCGTAGAACCCACAATTTCTATAGAACTCGGATTGATAGACTATTAATAGGACCCTTATTGATAGGAATAGATTCGCTCATAGAAACACCGACGATCGCAAGTCTCAAAGTGAAACAGTCATGAAACAGTTGAAACAGTTGAAGCAGTTGAAGCAGTTGAAGCAGTTGAAGCAGTTGAAACAGTTTTCAAGGAGTATTCAGAGGAAAGTTAAAAGCTGAAAAAACAGTTGAATATTGATAGAAGCAAAATATGAAAAATATATGCTTCCAATGGTTTGGTGCGGATCCCCTCTTTTATATTGTTTTGGGTGGCAATGGCTGCAAAAGCCCCCTGGTGCGCACTATATAAATACCCCCTCTCCCCTTCCCATTTTTTACTGCGCGCTCACAATTTTTACACAATTGACAACCAACAATTGACAACCACAATCAGTGAAACAATAACCGTAAAAAATTGGACAGTGCAACTTGATTGGAAAACAGAATTGGAGGATTGGGAGATTTGATTCT
Organism: Metschnikowia kamakouana; assembly: GCA_002374535.1. Lineage (NCBI taxonomy): Eukaryota > Fungi > Ascomycota > Pichiomycetes > Serinales > Metschnikowiaceae > Metschnikowia > Metschnikowia kamakouana. Next base: position 47,213 of record NKZX01000786.1, read on the forward strand.
AGAGAAATTCAAGTCTTTGAAAGGGAGTCATTATAAAATTCCAGAGTTGACGGAAGGAAACCGGAGGTGAGAATCTGGAGTCTATTTGGGTGGAGATATTGGGCTGATTTTCGGGGATAATTTTTGGTGATTTGAAAAGAACTTGTGGGTGTGAAAATCGAATCTACGAAACTCAAGAAAAGTGGCTCTTTGGACGGATTAGGAAATTGTCATAATAAGTCCGAGTCTTTGAAATAACTCTGGGTATTGGAATAAAATTGAGGTCATTATTGGAGGTATTATTGAAGGTTGAAGATTGATTTGATTGAGTTTGAAGAATAGAATTCAGAATCAAGGAAGAAATTATTGGAAGAATTTGAAGAAGTTCAAACCCCTAAAAGTGGCCAGGAAGAGTCTTGACAACTAGAAGGAAATCAGGAGTCAGTCAATTGTGGAAGTATCTGTTTACTCACAAAGCAACTCGATTGAAGGAAAAGAACTGGTGATTCGACAGAACCCCTGGTTGACCGAATAATTGAGTCATTGGTGTCATTGATAAAGGTCTGAATCAGGAATAAGAACTAAGGAGGAACAGAAAGTCAGAGTCAATTGATATAAAAGCAAGTGATCCAGCTGATCATCAGATTTCAAGCTATAGTCTGGAGTAATTACAGATTGAGTTTGAAAAGAAATCACGGACTAGTCATAATTGATTGACACTGACATCCAAAACTCATTGATTGAGTCATTGACATTTGATACCCATTGAATTAACGTTCATCGATTGACATTCATTGGATCCACATTACGTCCGAATTGAATACATTGATGTCGTGGATCGAGACATCTACTGGAAACCGGATCTCGCGGGACTCCAACATCAATAACCCGTCGAATATCTTCATATCGGAAAACTGCACTATTTGTGAGCACGTGACGCTCCATGGAGATGTTACCACTGCTTCTGAAGGGCCAGCCATCCGAATCGGCAAGTTCACCCATCTTGCCAAGAACAGTTCGGTAGAACCTCCCCTTGCAAAACTCGAAAAACTGGAGAAAGCAAGAGAAAAGGAAGAAAAGCAAGAAAAGGGGAAAAAAGAAAAGGGACTAAAAGAAGGGACGGAAAAGGAAAAGGAAAAGTCAGCAAAAAATAATGGCCGCATTGAAATCATTATTGGAAACTATACTTACATTGGGGAAAATACCGTTGTACGGCTGATTCAGGTGGGCAACCGGGTTGAAATCGGGGCCCGGTGCATCTTGGGAGAACAGTCGGTGATCAACGATTGCTGTGTGATTGAAGATGATACCATCATTCCTGCCAAAGCAGTGATTCCACCATATTCACGTGTGTCGGGGAAACCAGGGCCTTTGTTCCGGGTACAGGAGATCTCGCCTGCATACAGACGCCTTCTAGAAACGAACGCCCGTGTTCGCCATTCTCTAAATTAATTGTTGTTATTGAATTGATTGAGTCGTTATTGAAGATTCAATATTGAATATGGAGTTGTTATTGAGATGTCTAGAGGTCAGCCTCAGGTGGAGTCAATGAGGAAAGTGATCTAGAATTGGAATCAAGGATAGGGAGATCATGTGAGGTGTTTTCAATGATCTATTGATATCTTCATTTTGGTAACACAGGATATTGAAGTGGTATAATGAGACCATGCAGCAAGAGGTGTAAACTGCTTATGGTATGATTTCTTCATCACTGAAATGATCATATTAATGATAATAAAAGTACATTGTGATTGTACATGGATAAAGTGGCCAATGCAGTTGTGATATGAAGGTTATGAGCTCTGAACAAACACAATCTATCATGCTTATAAGCCCGGGATTCATTTATAGTTAGGACAGTTCAGACTCCGGCCAGACTCAACTCAGACTCAGAATCGAGAATCGGCACTATGCACCCCGAGACTCACTCAGACTTGAAGTCAGACTCAACTTCACAGGATCAGACTCACAGGATCAAACTCACAGAATCAGACTCACAAAATCAGACTCACAGAATCAGACTCACAGAATCAGACTCACAGAATCAGACTCACAGAATCAGACTCACAGGATTATAGACCTCATAAACACATAGAATGGGTTCATGGACTCAGACTCAGAATTGTAGAATTGACTCAAGTTGTAGAATTGGCCCAATCTCAAATTGTAAAATCGACTCATATAACCAAACACGTTGTTTCAGAGTCATCGACTGGACTTGGATCTGATTCACTTACTAAACAACACATTGGAGTCCATGATTTCACCGGTGTGTGGCATAGTATTGAAATTGCTGTACCAAGAGTCGTGCTGCATTCAAAACAAGCCCTTGACAATTCCAAGCCTAGAGCCAGTACCTTCATCAATCGAGCAATTCCTCACCAAAAGCCCAGTATATCCAGACCCACCAATCAGGAAGTCTTAAAAAGGGGGATTTTCAAATATGATTTTTGGCCCCTTGGATGCCTTTCTGGTGTTTTTAGTGTACTGGGCCGGTGCATTCAACGAAGCACCGGAGAATTTCGAGGACTTCGACGCCCTGACCATTTCTCCGACGACGAGTTCCAGGACCCCGACCCCGTCGATGCTCAAAACGGAGAGCAAAATGGCTTGAAAGCTGAGGATGGAAGAACCAGCATCAACGGAGGCTATAGTGAGACGGATGCCCAGATCCGAGTCAAGGCCAACAAAGGCTTGGCCATTGCAAAAGAAGATAGAACAACCACGCCTTACATGACCAAATATGAGAGGGCCAGAGTGCTTGGCACGCGGGCATTGTAGATTTCCTTGAATGCGCCAGTTTTGGTGGACATTGACGGAGAAACAGACCCGTTGCAGATTGCCATGAAGGAGTTGGCCCAAAGAAAGTTTCCGTTGGTGCTTAGACGGTACTTGCGGACGGGTCAGATGAGGACTGGGGCTGTGACGAGTTGATTATCGACCATTGAGCCAGCAGAGAAGAAATCACCTGTGAAACAACTAACACCTCTGTTATCACTGATCAGATGGAATAAGGACAAACGAGATGCCAGAAAGGTTGTAAGATGACCAAAAAGATTCAATGGACTTGCTTTAACAATTGGTCTCAACTGCCTTGACCATTGACGTCTAGTGAAGATCAGATGAAGATGAGAATCAGACGTGTAAAAAAGACTGGTCCAAAATTTTGACTAAATTGCGGGTCAAGGGGGGATTTCTGTTCTTATATGTTCCTGCGCGGGATGGCTGTAAAAATATGGCTGTAAATAAATGGCTGTAAATAAATGGCTGTAAATGGCTGTAAAAATATGGCTGTAAAGCGCAGGGGGGCCTTTGCGAAGAATATAAATAGAGCCATTTCCCGCGAGAAATTTTTCTACCATAAATCATACCGTTAATACTTTCCTAAAACTGTTATTCTCTTAATTATAAAAGAAATCATTCTGTGTACCAAGAAGAGCGTGGGGTATTGAATAAGTGATTTGGAGATTGAATGGAAGGAAGACTAAGTGCAGGAGCAACATGATTTCTCTATTCAAGTGTCCATTTAGTGCCTTTATGTCCATTTTATGTTTTTTCTAAAAACACAGTCGAAGATCCAGCGAGTTTAATGCGATTTGATCTGATCGATTATTTGACATTATGTTTTGATAGAACAGGATAGTTTGCGGCTAGTCATCCACCTAGTCTGCCTTTGGAACCCCAATAATACCCACCCTTCTGGAAAACATCCGGCGCCTTCTCAAAGCCTTCCGCACCAATACAAACACCACGTACGTTGTGACACAGAACACCAAGTACCCCAAAAGCCCGTGCTGGTGAACCATGTCGGCAATGCGTAGATGGCGGTGGTAGGGGCTGCCCACCAACTTGGAGCGGAAACTGGTTTTCTCGTCCACTAGGGATGGGCTTAACAAGTAGCGGAGAATGTGCCTCAAGACTTCCCTGTGGCACGTGAGCTGCTCGTTCGTGGAGTCCTTGTCCCAATACGTGACCTTGCTTTTGCTGACCACAAGCGTGTCGCCCGGCTTATAAGTCTTTCCGTCGATGTTGAGTCCCAATTGGTCCACGAGATCGGGATATAGCTCCAAATCGAGATATGTGAATAGCACATCGTTGTGGTCGAACAAATGGGGCACGCTCTTGCGCATGGCCTCGATGACATCGACGGTATCTGCTTTTTCCTGCTTGAGCTTGGCAATGTCCTTGGCCTTTTCATTGCGCTCATCAAGTATCTGTTGGAAGTAGTACTTCTGCTTCTCCACTGCGTACTGGTGTGCCACCATGGAGAGGTTGAACAAGGTATCTTTGATGTGTTGGGCGTTCTGCGACAGGATGAACGAGATCACCACCTTATCGTTCTTCTTGTTGGACTGTTTGCCAGATGGGAAGTAGTGGGGTGCTAAATCAGGAGTCAACTCCCCATATAATGGGTACTGGTTCTTCATGACAAAGTCCTTGATCTCGTCTGGTTTTCTCATGGCCTCCAACGCAAAGTTCTGGTAAATGTTGGGCACTAGCGAGTGCTCCTTGAACATATAGAGCGTGGGCTTGTTTGTCATGGAGGTTACGAGGTGTAACCTGCGGTCAAAAGTAGACTCTTGTTCCCACGTTTCATCGGAATTCACAAACTTGTGTAAACCCTTGGTCTGGCTCTCAAAAGCTTCGGGCATCTTATTGCTTCTGGACACGTAGAGCAGGATATCAAAAGGGGATTTGGTCACCATCTCCAATATATAGGGTAATATGGCTTTATCCTCGGGAGTGATCGCCTTCTGTTCGTAATGGAACACAAGAGCTAGCTTATTGGAAAGCGGATAATAATGGTCTTCCGGCACATTAGGCAACTCATGCGCTAAGACATTGAACTCCTCGAGGTCCCGTACCGTCACTTTGCTATACTGGTAGTTGTTGGCGAGCTTGACCACGTAGTCCTTCATTTCTTTCACCGACACGTCTGTTTCGGGGTAGTCGAAGCGGATGAGTCCTGCATGCCTGGGCAAGAACATGATATACTTTGGACTCAACAGTACGTCCTTTTGAGTCAACTCCGGGAAGCCCAATTTCTGACAGACGATGCTATAGGAGTGGCAGTTCAATTGCCCCGTCCGGGCCAGACTCGAGACCAAGTTAGAGAGCTTATCCCAATTAAGCTTATGCTCCATGCAGTTCAAGCAACTGGGAGGGAACTTATTCTGGGCAGTTTCCTTGGAAGAAGACGAGAAAAGAGCCATGAAAAACGGCTCAGTTAATTCTCCAGCCACCACCAGCATTGCCAAATCAATATCCACCTCCTCCGAAGAGCTGGGAAGGTCCACAGCATCCGCATTATAAACGGCCACGGAGTTGATCAAATAGCGGCGGAAATTTTCCGGGGTTCGAGTCAACGCCCGAGGAAACGTATCCACAAACTTGGATTTGCCCGGGTTGTTCGAGTCCGGCGCGTAGAGCCTTAAGTTGGGGAAGTAGTTGATGCCCTCCCGATCACAAAGGTCACCCGACTCCACACAGTTGACCTGGCGCATATTAATTTTGAGCGTATCTTGCTCCTCCAACAGCCCGAAATAGCCCTCCTTCCAAATGGGAGCAAGCAGCTTGCAGTGGCTGCAATAGGGAGAGTAGAACTCCACAAACGACAACGTCTGAGCCGTGACGTCATCAAACGTTACGTCCGTTAGTTCTGCAGGAAGCTCTTTTCCATCATTATCACCAGATGCCTTGATAGCCGCCGGTGAAGCAGCCACAAGACCTATTAGAGCGGCGTAAAGGAACTTCATGAGGGTGAAGAAACCACTTGGAGGTTGGGTTCGCAGATATGCGCAGCAGAACCCGTACACCAGAAAGTCCAAGAAAAGTAAACAGAGAACAATGGAGGCGAAAAGTGAGAGTCATGAAAAAAACGCCATAGAAAGAGGGGAAGTTATGAAAAAAAGGGCAAATCTACGGGGAAAATTAGCAAGAAAATCGATCAAATTATCGAGACTGCATAGTGGCCCATACTGCAGACAATACACAGTATACTACCCCAGGCTATAGTGCATACATTCTGTTTGGCGTTAATATAAGCGTTTCAGTAGGTTGGCAACATTATGGTTATGGTCTCCAGTAAGTTTGGTAATTGTGGAACTTTAGTTTGTACTCTGGCTTAACTCTTTGTTACATGCAGGAACGTGATATATGCACTACGGAACTAATTTCAAGTAGAGTTGAGCGTATGAACTCATTTGTTTATGAAATAATTTTATAGCCGAGTCTTTGATTTATAGAGGTTTTAGGATTCTTTACTAGCCCAAAATGTGTGGAGTATAGTGGAGTGTATGGAAGACCCTCGGAATGTGAGAGAGCGCCGGAATTGGCCAGCTAATCATGTCCAAATGTCCGTCCACCAAAGATTACAAGCTCAAACTTTACGGACGTGATGTCCGGAATTCCAGGATTCCAAAAAGCCCATTTTCATAAACATTGCACGAGAAAAAAGGGGCTTTGCATTGGGCTTTTTTGTCCTGGGGTAGCGCGGTGTACGGGTGTTTGCCGGCAATTCCGAGGTTTGCACCCAATCCAGTCGATTCTGTCCATCATCCACCAAATTTATAAGCCAAAACGAGGCTACCTTACTAAAGCGGTTTTGCTCTTTTCAGCTAAGCTAATTGCCCCCCTCAAACCCAATGAGCGGGACGTCCTCCTTATATAGTCCATTTCTGAAGTACTCCTTCCTTGGAATCTCCTTCCATAGTCCATTTCTGGAGCTGATTTCTTGGCCTCCTTACACTAATGCCATCTAGTAACCTTGTTCTGGAACCAAAGATCCAAAATCCTACCAGATATGCTCGTCAACATATGCCATTTTGTGTCTTAAATAGACATTTGCAATTACGGCTGTAACATTAGGATTTTATGGAACTTAGAGTGAGTCCAAAACTTCTTAATACGAAAATAGAGAAAAAGCTGGACAAAATTGGACAAAATTGGACAAAATTGGACGAATTTAGACAAAGTTAGACAGATTGTGGTTTTACGAAATATTAAAGCACTTTATTTTTAGACCCATCTGTTTATCTTCCTCCAAACTATAATTGAGTGTTTAGGGTCTTGTAAGAATTTTCGTATTATTTTAAGAAACTCCCGGTGGCCTAGCTGGTAAAGGCGCAAGACTGTAATGGATGGAATCTTGAGATCGGACGTTCGACTCGTCCCTGGGAGACTTTTTTGCTGTTTGTTCTGCTCCAACTGCAGGTCTAATTCGTTTTGAGGAGGTGCATTTTGTGAATGTTCTGCAAAGGCCTGCATATAAGATTTCGAGTGTGCATATAACGACATGGGACTGCATACAAGAACAAAAGTGTGCATATAGAGAGCCATGACTGAATCAAGGAACAAATATCAGAATTGCTTCTATTTCTAAGGCAGCTATAGTTTGATGTTCTCAAATATCAGGGAAGATATAGTTGATGATTGAATATTCACAATCCCCATGATCATGTGATCTCATATTAATATAGATTTTCAAGACACAGTTATTAGACAGATTAGACAGATTAGACAAATTAGACAGATTAGACAAATTAGACAAATTAGGCAGATCAGACAGAGGACAAGCAATATTGAAATCAATAACTCTGAATACTAAAACTTCCACGACCCAATCTTTCCTTTTCTGTCCATATAGCTCCTAGACATCATCAGAAAATATCCAAAGCGCTTATATGCAGGAATATGAAAATTCCCCATATTACGTTGATCTTGAATGAATTTATACTTCTATATAAGTCTTTGAACTCGGTGTCCCATATTCATTCCTTTATATTGGGTCTTTTTCAGTATAATACTGTTAGTCCTGCACACAAGCTATTGTACTGAGTGATACAGTCATAATGAACACACATACAATATAAATGTGTATATACAGATATGTAAGAAGACACAGATACACTAGATTGGGAACTGGGAAGAAAAGGAATTAGCCGTTCTTTAGTAGACTATTCCAGCGATACAGGAAGTCGAGCTGTTGTATGCAGGACGTTTGAGCAATAATCAGTGTTTGGTTTAATTTCGGAGAGATAGAAGAGAGTAGAGTAGAGCAGTATTATTATAGATTGTGGTAAGGATGAAGCGAGTGAAACAGAAGTAATTTAGAGCCAGGCACTGGATTTAACATGGGAAGCACCTGAAATTTGGAGTACACTATTAAAATGGAATTAATATAGTTCTAATCATTTCAAAGAATCTAATTAAGCCTTTTTTGGGACTTGTAGCTGGTAGAATGGGAATAATGGATCTGGGCCTGCACATAAGATATCTATATACAAGATCTGTGCACCCCATAGATCCGTACATCCCATGGCACGGTGCTATCGCACGGTGAACACTTCGCAATCCAGCCTCATTGTACAACAGCAATGTCGGACAAAATGCAGATCGATACGCCCGAAATCGACGAGGGCTTATACTCTCGCCAATTGTATGTCCTCGGAAAGGAGGCCATGCTCAAGATGCAGAACGCCAATGTGTTAATCATTGGTTTGAAAGGCCTCGGTGTGGAGGTGGCCAAAAATGTGGCGTTGGCCGGCGTCAAATCCTTGGCGCTCTATGACCCCAGTCCCGTGCAACTCCGGGATTTATCGTCTCAATTCTTCCTTAGCGCTGAAGATGTAGCTAGCGGCCGGACGGTGGCCGAGGCTTCTGCTCCCAAACTTAAGGAGCTCAATCTGTACGTGCCAATCTCGGTTGTTACCGATATCTCTGCGGCTTCGTTGCGTCAATACAAGTGTATTGTTGCCACCGATATGTCGCTTGAGGAGCAGGTGAAGATGGATGGATTTGCCCGGGAAAACGACATTGGCTTCATTGCTGCAGATGTGCGGGGATTGTTTGCGTCGCTTTTCGTGGATTTCGGCGACAATTTCTCGGTGATTGACACCAATGGGGAGGAGCCTCTTTCAGGCATTGTTTCTGATATCGAACTGAATGGCCACGTGACCATGTTGGATGATAATCGTCATGGGCTCCAGGATGGAGATTATGTTAAGTTCTCCGAGGTGGACGGTATGGACAAGTTGAACAACGGAACCCCGCTCAAAATCGAGGTTTTGGGACCTTATGCTTTTAAAATCCCCATTGATGAATCCTACGGTGTATACAAGAAAGGTGGCTTGTACCAGCAGGTTAAGATGCCACAAAAGGTGCAGTTCAAGTCATTGCAGCAACAATTGGCGGAACCAGAATACTTTTTCTCAGACTTTGCCAAATTTGACCGTCCTCCGCAATTACATTTGGGATTCCAGGCTCTCCAAGCGTTCCAGACTCGCAATGGAAGATTGCCTAGACCTTACCACGAAGAAGATGCCAATGAAATGGTGCGGTATGCCGAGGAGGTCGGGGCACAAAACCCAGGAATTTTAGGGGACGCAGAACTCAACCGGGATCTTCTCCGCGAGTTGGCCTTCCAGAGTCTGGGTGATTTGCCAGCCATGGTTGCGTTCATGGGAGGAATGGTGGCACAGGAAGTTTTGAAGTGTGTTTCGTCTAAGTTTGGACCCGTCAAGCAGTTCATGTACTTCGATTCGTTGGAGTCGCTTCCCAATGCGGAAACCTACCCCCGGAATGCCGAAACAACCAAGCCAATTGGGTCCAGATACGATGGCCAGATTGCTGTTTTCGGAAAGGCATACCAAGAAGTTATTTCCAACGTCAAAGTGTTTTTGGTGGGCTCGGGGGCCATTGGGTGCGAGATGTTGAAAAACTGGGCCATGATGGGCTTGGGATCCGGCGAAAAGGGTGCTATCTTCATCACCGACAACGACTCCATCGAAAAATCCAACTTGAACCGGCAATTCTTGTTCCGGCCTAAAGATGTGGGTGGATTCAAGAGTGAGATTGCAGCCAAGGCCGTAAGTGCCATGAACCCCGAGTTGGCCGGCAAAATTCACGCCAAATTGGATAAGGTGGGCGCCGATACCGAGGACATCTTTGGCGATGCGTTTTGGGAGCCATTGGATTTTGTCACCAATGCTTTGGATAACGTGGATGCCAGAATGTACGTGGACAGGCGGTGCGTTTTTTACAAGAAGCCCTTGCTTGAGTCCGGTACTTTGGGCACCAAGGGTAATACGCAGGTGGTGATTCCCAACTTGACGGAATCCTACTCTTCGTCTCAGGATCCTCCAGAAAAGTCCATTCCCTTGTGTACTTTGCGGTCGTTCCCCAACAAAATCGACCACACCATTGCGTGGGCCAAGTCGTTGTTCCAGGGCTACTTTGCCGATTCGCCCGACACAGTCAACTTGTACTTGAGCCAGCCCAACTACGTGGAGCAGACATTGAAGCAAAATCCCGACATCAAGGGTACTTTGGCTAACATCGCCAGTCTTTTGAATAACAGACCGTACAGTTTTGCGGACTGCATCAAGTGGGCCCGGGACGAGTTCGAGGCCAAGTACAACCACGAGATCAAGCAGCTCTTGCACAATTTCCCCGAGGACGCAGTGACTTCCACAGGTGCACCTTTCTGGTCTGGCCCCAAGAGAGCACCCAAGGCTTTGGAGTTTGACCTTGAAAATCCCGACCATTTCAACTTTATTGTGGGCGGAGCAAACCTCTTGGCGTTCATTTATGGCTTGAAAGAACAAGCTTCTGCTGACGAGTACAGGAAAGTGTTGGAGTCATATGCACCCAAGCCATTTGTTCCTAAGGAGGGAGTCAAGATTGCCGTCAGTGAAGCCGAGGCTGAGGAAGAGGCCAAGAAGCTTTCGGGAGCCATTGACCAGGATGAGGTGCAGAAAATCGCAGCCACACTCCCCGAGCCTTCTACTTTGGCTGGCTACAGATTGACCCCTATTGAGTTTGAAAAGGATGACGATACAAACCATCACATCGAGTTTATTACGGCAGCCTCCAATTGCAGAGCATTGAACTATGGTATTGAGCCTGCAAACGCATCCAAAACCAAGTTTATTGCAGGCAAAATCATCCCAGCCATTGCTACTACCACAGCCATGGTCACGGGGTTGGTATGTCTTGAATTGTACAAGGTGGTGGCCAAACACGACGATGTGGAGAAGTACAAAAACGGGTTTGTTAACCTTGCACTTCCCTTCTTTGGTTTTTCGGAACCAGTCAAGTCGGCCAAGGGAAAGTACAATGACAAGGAGTTTGACCAGATCTGGGACCGGTTTGAGATGCATGGCGACATCACGTTACAGCAGTTGGTTGATCATTTCGAGCAGAATGAGGGCTTGGAGATCCTGATGTTATCGTATGGTGTGACGTTGTTGTATGCATCGTTCTTCCCCCCAAAGAAGGTCAAGGACCGGTTGGGAATGAAGCTCTCGGAGTTGATCGAGGCCGTCAGTAAGAAGCCCTTGCCTGCACACGCCAAGAACCTTATCTTTGAGATCTGCTGTGACGATAAGGAGGGCGAAGACGTGGAGGTGCCTTACATCAATGTGAAGCTCTAGGCACTGTCAGTCATCCAGCCTGTATAGCCAGCCAGCCTCTTATAATGGTATGAAGTTAGGATAGAGAGAGTAAACCAAAATTTTGACGTTAAGTCGTTGGCTTAAACCAAGAGGTGATGTAGAGTAAAGAAAGTGAATTTCAAGTAAGCCTGCATATAGTCCATCGGTTTGATTTAATAAAGATGAAAACCCAGTACCCCTCGGATATACTGCATACTGTTGCGCCTGCATATAAGCAAAAGCAGATCGGGTCTTTTACATACAGGAGGCCAATTCAATAGGGTTTTACGGTATCGAATCAGCTCAATTAAGGAGACGAAATAGCAATTCCACAGTTCTGGTTTAGAAAAACACCAGTCCAAAAAACTAAAGTGCCAACTAAAGTGCCATGCTAACTAACGTATAAGACACCGATTACGTAAGAGTTCCAGCTTATGTATCAGCCAAGGCACAACATTCAACAGGTCCTGAACCCTAAGTCATTTAACTCAACATTGGATCCACTATACTCTTGATCAGAATGAAAAGGCTCCATTTTCCAATTAGATGGAGTGTGAAAGGGTCGGAAAATACAAGAGCGGCTGAATACATTTGGAGTATAATACGAAGGCTCAAATGAAGTCTATGGCATCTTGACAAACATACCACAAGCTTCATTGTCTGAAGCTTCAACGGTCATTGAAAACTACCTTTGAAAGTGGAAGATGATATTGTTGGCCCTGCTGAAAGCATATGGAAGGCGCATTTTGTCGATATTGAACAGGTGTGTATCTCTAAAGGCATCGATACTCTGGTCAGAGTCACCCACAAAGGTGACGTTATGTTGAACCCGGGGATTCTCTAAGCCACCGCTTGCAAAGGCGTACACAAGCCTCAACTGGATCTCGTTTGTATCCTGGAACTCGTCCACTAGCGTGTGCCGGATATGATGGAGAGCAGGATACTCCGTGAAGATCTTGTGGCAATAGAGACGGCAGTCGTGGCAATCCATGAGCTTTTACTGGCCGAGTTGGGCTGGTAGTGTGCTTAAACCAAGTCCACAAACTGGTTAGCCTTGGACTCTGGGTGTAGAGTCTTTGTGACTCGGGTATCTTGGAGGGAAAATGAAATAAGTTCAACCCAGAGTATCGGGAGTACTTTGATGAATTAAAAAGACCAACTGACAAGAAATGGAAAAGCTATGTGTACGTTGCTTTGCTGAACACTGCCACATCAGAGAGTTTCAGTCTTCTCAGAGACTAAAAGAGAGCAGAAGAATTGAGAGTGAAAGCTGATGGAGATTTGGTTAAAGATACTCCGGTGTGTTGAGACAATCTTGAATTGCATGGTTCTAGATTGGACACTGAAGCTTTAAACAATATGGAAAGACATTGACATGATGGATCTATCAACAGACCTCTTAAATGGAATAATATTGGATGAACCCATAGTCCTTATACAGTCTATACAGACATCTAATGAAGTCAGTCCTAAACAGTCTACACAGACATCTGATGAAGTCAGTCCTATACAGTCATCTGATGAAGTGATAGTGAAGGAAGTTACGACTTTAGAACTTCGCATTTCAGAGAGATTAGACGACGTTTTACCCTATGTGATTCATTATGGAAGTCCACGTTGCTAAACAAATGATTGATGTGTTTGAAAGAGGGTTAAGGAAATATTTGGTTCCATAACAAACAAAATTCACATTCAAATTGCGGAAAATCCCCCTTTCAAGTGGACCATTACCTCCAGGATCATTGCAAGAGAGAGGAGTATCATGTCTGATTTGGAGGTATGATAATATCGTCAAGAATGGTAATAACCTTGGAATTTGGTGCATTTCAGCTGTGGACAGAAAGGAGTTTTGTGAATGTTTGTGATAGTGCACCAAATCAAAGAGAAAGAAATGGAGAATACCTATCAAATGAACAAAATCCGTTCTACGGGAATTTCCAATAGATCTTGTGAATGAAGATATCATCTTTGCAAAAGTTGGTATTGTTCTCCATCTGAAAAGGGAAGGAACTGTGCACCATATACAGGAGAGGTGTTTCACCGGACCGATTAAGAAGAGATCTGGGGAAAAATACAAGCCCTTCAGGAACAAGAAAAGGTTCAATATGTGAATGAAGACATTCAAATCGTCATGCTAGAAACTCATTTCCAGTAAATATCAGATCCTCTCATAGAATTGGGAAAGATATATTACTCGTCGTGCATCGGAGTCAAAACCAATGAAGAGTGATCAAGAAACTTGGCGGAATGATCAAGAAACTTAACGGATTGAGGGAAGATATTCTTCATGTGAACAATTGTGGATGATTACAAGTTTAAATTGGGATCGGACAATGGGGAGAAAGTTCAGAAGTGAGTTGGGTGTGGATTTCTCAAAGGCTAGGGAAAGAGAAGTCGCTTACTATTCGTTATTCTTCGGATCAAGGCAAACCTAGCTGGTTATTTAAGGATGAAGATTCAGTGAATAAACTTTGGTCAGAAGCAGTCCATGAATCAGTGAAAGTGTTAAATGGATTTCCTTATAGGTGATAGATCATCAATGACCATTGGAATTATGCCATGAACACTGGTTGAATAAGTGTGGAGATGGGATGTTTATTGAGGATTCAAATTGATACTTCATAACTTGGCCTGCGCAAAGAATCAGGGCTAGGGTAAGCTCGTTTTCGTGGCCTATTTAATCCAACAATACAGTCATTTCCACCTGGGCGGAGGTATTCTGTTGAGGTTTGAGACACAGATGGGAAAGTGAGTTCTTTTCCAGAGACACGTTTTCAATACTTCACTATTATCTGCTGCAAGTACTTCCTTTCCCAACACATTCATATTCTCTTCTTCAAATGTGCACTTCTTCCCAAGATAAAGCTCTATCATACCTTAGGAGCTTCTTTGTCGTGAGATGACAGATAGATCTCCACTGAAACACATCGCTCCGAAATCTTCTTTGTGGTAATGATATCCTCACCTTTAAAGAGTGGGCACGCAAAGTAATCAGCATTGGTGATCTTCCCATGCTCATCAAACGACAAGTTGGTCTTAGCCATATCAGGACTGAAACTGAGATTCACATCATTGATTGCTACAAAGCCATCATTGGAAGAGTCTGTGCTAACAGCGGAGGTACCCTTCGTTTCGACATCATCAGCGGTGCTAACATTGTGCCGGTAACTCGTCACACTGTAGTCTACCCCATTATGATGAAAGTTGCGGGTTTCAAGAGGCACCATTGTGCCATTAATCTTTGCAACCAAATCCAATGGCAAGCTGGAGGTGACATTCTTTTCCTTACCATTCTTCTCACCATGGTTTCCAGATGCAGACACACTCGGCTCAGGAATCTTAGGTTTTGATTTTGGATATGTAAAGAGGTAAAGGCACGCTTCCTGACACAGCCGTCCTAAATTGCCGGTTACGTTGTAGTAAACCGTGAATAATTTTTCTTTTTCTTCGGGGTACAGTTTGCACGTAATAAAAGGTCCATTTAAAATCTTGCCTTCCTGATCCAACTTAAAACTAGTCGGTTTGATATCCTGTCCGTAAAACATAAAGGAGTCGTCAAGCCTTACCCCCTCCCCGTTCGGACCATAAGCGTAGTTTTCTTTAGTTATGGTAAACTCGGTAGGTTCCTCCTGCGGGAATCCAAAAGTAAAGAGGTTTTTGGTACCCGACAAGGTCGGATAGGAATTTCCGGTAAGGGGTGCATAAAGTTCATCTTTGCAGTCTGTAAAGTAGAAAATCCCTGAAGTGTCGGAGTCTGCCAAAGCAGTGGACGCGATAAAAGAGGCTAAGAACAAGTGGATTGATCTCATGATGGTGGTTGATACATCTGGAAAATGACAATTCGGCTTGAATTTATATCCCAGCCATGAGAACGTTGGTAGAACCAGTTGCCTTGCTATGGACCGACTTTCCTTGGCAGTTGCACATTTCAATCCAAACAATGGCTATGCGAAGGTGTGGTCATGCCTCAGACCCTTAAATATTTCTGCACACCTGCATTTTCCAATGAATCTCGCACTGCTTGGGTCAGATATTGATAATTAAGATCAGATTCAACAAGAAAACCGAGATCCATTCATGAGGCGTTTTGCAAAGGAGTCATTCAACCTTTCGGAACTTCCGCAATTCTTTATCAATCTCTATCCTGTCATCATACGTCTTGATTCTATTTTATTCTCGGTTCATCTTCTTCCCCACATAATGAATACCGCATGATCAAGGCAGACAACACCTTGGCTAAAGTGGCTATCTCTTGCGGTTGTGCTATGGAAACAAATCACATGCCATGTTTTTGTTCAAGAAATTTTTTGAACGTACTGAACTGCGTGGGATTAGTATGCACATAATAAGTTGAAATTGCAAAGGTGCAGATGAAATTGACACGTAAGAGCTACTCCTGGATATAAGGGTACCACCGACGAAACCGGAACTGAAGTAGCCAAGTATCTGCACCAAGATCCGAAGGAAACAACCAATAAGAGGTCTCCACAAGCAAGCCTTTTGTAAATAGTCATGCACAAAGGCGTGTTTGAGGGATGACCGGTGTTGACTCCTTCATCGGAGTTATCCGAGACGAATGACAACTGTCTGATAAGAATCATGGATGAGCCATTTAATCACAGCGGCCGGAGGAATAGACCCGACGCAAAGTTTTTCCGTTGACAAGGATCCAGTCATTGGTCTATATGAAGCGAGGAGTTTCCCTGCTCAATTTTGAAGGTACCGAACCAGTCCAGTCATACCAGATACAGAAAGCAGTTCCAAACCTAACTAGATTTAGATAAGAATAGAAATGCCGAGCCTATCACTGAAATGCCATACTTATTAGAATTGTTAAAGACCAAGGAGATTGGTGTTGCTACATATGCGAGTGTTAGCAATAACGCGCAACAATGATGTTGACCGGGCGACATGTTAGACATGTCGCATGGGGGTATATGCAGTTTCAAGATGAAACTATAAGCGTGCTCAATGGAATTGATCCAAGGAGATATAGGTCCGAGGAGGTTTTAAGAAAGGGGCGTCAAAGAAAAGTATGTGGTGAGACTTATCTTTGGACGATTTTAAGGAGTAACTACATTATGATCCCGAATGGGAAAACATACATATATAAGGAAATCCTGTACCTTGAGTCTATGCCTTGAGTTTAAGCCTTGAGTTTAAGTCTTGAGTCTAAGCCTTGAGTTTAAGGGTAGTGAATTAGCTTGGTCAAAAGGGAAACTTCCTAGTATTAGTTCAGCAATCATAACAATACAAAGAACTAAGATGACAACTAAATCTCTTGAATTACCAGATTTAATGGAAGACCATTATGGTGCCATCCTACGAAAGGTTTAAGAATCAAGCCCAATAATTAAGGCTGGTATATCTCTGCCGGACCATTTGAATCTTATGAGAATGGTACATATTAGCGTACAAATAAAAGGACAATAGGCGCAAAATCTATTTCGACTAAGCATGATTTCTTAATGGATGAGTCAGCTATAATTTATTTATATCCACACACTGAATTGTCATTTTCACCATTAAACCTGTGACAATATCTTTACATTGTGGTATATCTGATGAACATGGACTGCATGCTAGGGCTCACTGCATATATATGGCGCACACATTGCGTGTTCACTCTTAAACCTTACATAACCTGGATGATCTCAAAAGGAAATTCGAGGCAGCTTTCAAGAAGGGTCATGTAATTTCGTAAAGCGGGTTTCTTTTAAAAACCTATATATGGGCCCCAGATTCGTATAAATCTTAATGGTGTATCAATAATGCTAACAAAATACCTTTCACTCTTGTCATTAGTGAAAATGGCTTCAGCCGCACTCATCTCCCGCAGCGATGGGAAGTCCGTGAGTGAGCACAAAGGGGTCAAATTGGATTTTAAAGTTGCGTATGGTGATTTTAATGGAAATAGCTCTTCATATAAGACTTCGGAATTGTTCAAACGGGCTGACGGTTCGTTAGTACTCCCACTAGTAAATGAGCATTACTACTACTCCACTGAACTTTTTGTAGGTTCCAACAAAGACAAATGTCAGGTTATAGTCGATACTGGAAGTCCTGACACATGGGTGATAGACAGAAATGCCATTTGTGACCTTCACACTACAAAAAAGGTCAACTCAAAACGTGACATCCCGAAACATGAACTAAGGGGTTTAAAACGCACTCTTAAGAATTCCAGTATATCTATGAAAAAAAAAAACTCCAGTATATCTATGAAAGAAACGAATTCCAGTACATTTATGAAAGAAAAGAGATCGAAAAAAGTTATACCCTCTCATTGGCAAAGAATCCATCTCCACCCAGACGATTGTAAGGACCTAGGAGCCTTTAACAAGGAAAAATCCAGCTCGTTTGAGGTATTCAAAGCTGATCCTAACTTCTCGATTCGGTATGTGGATGAATCGGTAGCTCTTGGTGTTTGGGGCACTGATTTGATTGGTACGTCACAACTACGAGTGAGAATGCCATTTGCTGTGGTCAATGCAACGCTGGACAACATGGGGATTTTGGGCCTTAGCCATCCAGAGATAACTACTATGAAAAAAGTAGAAGGATATACATATTCAAACTTTCCTGCAGCATTGAAAAACGCTGGTTACATCAAAAAAATGGCTTACTCCATGTTCTTAAACGGTCCAAATGCTACGAAAGGATCTATTCTATTTGGAGCTGTTGATCATAAGAAGTATATTGGCCAATTGCAAACGGTTCCAATGGTGAACACATTTAAACATTATAGGATAAAAAACTCCGCTGTTGTTCTTAACAAAATTTACTTTACAAATAGTACCCAAAAGGTGGTTCTATTGGATCAGCCAATAGGGGCCACCTTGGACTCGGGGGAGTCTTTCCAGTCATTTCCGAAACCTATATTTTTAGCTTTAATTGAGCTAATGCTGGCCGAGTACTGGCTAGAATTGGATGGTTATAAGGTGGATTGTTCATACTTGACGAATATGAACTCCATCGTGTACGAATTTTCTGGTATCAAAATAAGGACTCCAATGAGTGACTTGGTATCGCATTACCACGGCATATGTTACTTGAAACTTATGACGAACGAAGACAACAATTACTTTCCAGCAGCTTCTTTGGGAGATACTTTTCTTCGGAATATCTATGTAGTCTATGATTTGGAGAATTTGGAGGTTTCAATAGCTCAGGCAAATTATACGGAAGAAGAAGACGTGGAGGCCATTATTACTACTGTTCCGAGGGCCGTCAGAGCTAAACACTATTCGTCTACTACAATACTTACTGATGATAATGTACTGGGAGAGTTTCTATTTAAGCCTATTTATCATATATCGTCTCCCAAATAATGATCTATGGCTTGAAAATGATATTGTTCTGATTAATTGGTATGAGCACGACCTGGTTGGAAAAATGTGTGTAGCACAACAATACAGACTGGGTGTGTTTTCATATGGGAAGGTATTTTTACTGCTAATTTTTCCCTCGTAAGAAACATTTTCTGGGGTGGCGACTTTAATTGGTAGCCTTGTCGGGTTTCTAAAGGCCAACCTTTTTGATTTTAAAAAATGGAATTGTTGGTCTTTTAGCCCGAAATTTGGTTCTAGAATTCTCTCAACTGTTTCGGTTTCATGACTATGTAAAGTCCTTTTATAAAGAAGAGGTAATGTTTCCACTATCCACCTGTATATCCCTAAGTCAAACATATCCTTGAAAAACACCGGCCTTAAATTCAACCATAGGTCTAGTTTAAAGAAATGTAGAATAAGGTGCATGCAAGACTGTATATAAGACGCGAGGTTCACATACACGCATATAATTAATCATTTCCATGTTATCTATATGATTATCCATGTACTTTAAGTAATTTTATTGGTATTTGATAATGGTTAGTTGATAAGAATTGTGATATAGTTATCATATCAACTAAAAAAATGCACTCATTTAATTCCCACCATAACGTGATGGACTATTAAGAAATACTCATTTAACCTTATTTATTTATTTATTTTAGTGTATTTTGTTCTAGTAAAATTTATTTTATTACGTTTTATGGTGTTCTATTTTTTAGTTGAAATGTGAAATTTACCTATATGTTTTTATACCTCAAGGTTTGTGATTTTTATGAGCCCGTTTTCAAGCCATATGATATAGTGCACATCAATCATATTCCCAGGTTTATTATTTAAATTTTCCTAATAAGCTATTAAGAAATATGGATCTACTAACAGACTCTCCTAACAAATTATTTAAGTTGTAATATTTATCTTCATCTTTTTTTTTTCAAAAAATCTCTTACTCACTTCTATAAACCGATTTGGCTTAGTTGAAAGCGTACATTTTTTAAGCTTATCATTCTTACTAAAATGTTTCATTGACATTCATAATTCATTATGTTCCTTTCTGTTCTCCTCAGTAATATGATGTAGATTGGATATTCGTTTCTGTATTCTACAATAGTCTTTTTCGAAATTACTCTTGGACTACACCATATGAATACCCAGTGTATGTTAATTGGACACAAATCATACCATTAACTATTTTCGATTTCTTCTGCCCACACCCTCTTCATAGAAAAAAGCGGGTCGAAAGAGCTTAATATTTCTTTCAAAAAAGCGAGTCGAAAGAGCTTAATATTTCTTTCAAAAAGCGAGTCAAAAGAGCTTAATTTTGTTGTATTAATTATAGGTTGGTATTCATAGCTAGAAACCTATCATGGTTCTAAATTGATAAAAACATCAGTTATAAAAAATGGTTTAAATAATTGGATATTTGCTATATTAGAATATTATCCTGAAAGAACTATTAGTTTTAAAGACTTCATACATATTACCACCAAGTTCTAATATTTTAACAGAAGCAATAGTTTTGGATATAATTATTCCGAAGAAAGTTTCTTAAAAATAGTCTTTACAAAAGAAAATAAAGAATTTGTTAAACAATTACAGTATAAACATTAACATAAATGATCTAAAAAAGTAAGATTTTATTAAGTCAACATAATAATAAAATATGTACTCTATCAAATATTAGAGTATCACATTAGAATGAATATATATATACCTAATGAATTTATACCATATTTAAATAATAATCATATCAATAATAATAACAGTATTTCATTTATTGATCAAAGATGTAAACCATGATTTCCTCTTGCACAACCCGCCGTTCTGGCTCCAGTACCTTGGCCTCTTTGAGTTGTTTTTCCAGTTGCCTGTTTTCTTCCTTGCGGCTTATGGCTTGTATAAAAGACTGTGCAAGGTGTTGATGATTTTGATAATCTACGGGTTCTATGCGGCCTTCACTACGTGTATATGCTTGACGTATGTGGTTGCTGGGGCCCAGGCCCATGGGCTCACGAGCTCGGAAAAGTGGGGCTCTTTGCCTTGTACGTGCGGTACCTCTTGATTCCTGCATTCGGGATGATGGAATGCAGTATCCGGGTCAAGAATATGATCCACAAGAAGGTGGCATGATCATGAATGTCCATCACTGACCATGACCATTCTCACTAGCATGCTAGGGTACGAAGAATATGACTTTTGGTTGACTGCATCGCACTGTATCTATTAAGTCAACACAGCATAGCTATGGTCAATCACTAGTACTAGATATCAGTATACAGGAGATCCCAATAAGATATTATGGTAATAAAAGGAAGAGGTTTAGGAGTCTATTATGACTCAGTGGTATGAATGGTTATGAGCGCGCACCATGCAGTATAACTCAATAATATATAATACTACACCAAACCACCAAGAATATAATTCTACAATATAAACAGCATCATTTTCAATGGTTTCAAAACATATTGAATATTATATTATTGTCACATGATCAGTGCTCATAACCAATTCTATTACCATTATCCAAAGTCTTAAGTCCTATACTAATCTAGAAAATACTGGCGTTTTGATTTGTTTTAAACATCCTGCATATTATGTCTGAAGTGATGACTAGACGATTTACTGGCTGAGTCCAAACAGCATAAGTAAAGACATCCGATAAACCCGTACACCCCCAACTCCATGATTTACAAAAACAAAAATATCAGCTATACCATTTATAGGAAAAGATATTGTGCCTTTAATCATATTACCATGATTTGTAGTATTTCTTTTTAATAATAAATCTATTTTTAATTCCCACTCAAAGAAAGGAATCCAACAGTTACAAAACTAAATTCTAAAATCTCTTTTTATTGGTTTAATAGATGGAGATCGGTATATTAGAGTAAGTAAAAAATCAAGATTAACTCAAGAGAAATTTATAATAATGATATGTATATCTTATTTTATGTGGACTTGATTATACAGACCATAGGTCCGTCCATGTAGATATCTTAGCTCAGTGCAGTTGCACTAGTTTAATACATCATTTAATTTTTCGTAGAAAACCTTCGTAGATACCTTCGTAAAAAATACCTTCGTAGAGTCCTTCGTATGGGCTAACCACAGGGCTAATAATCCACTTTGAATTAATAAATTATGACAAGTATGGGATTATTTAGTGTCTGTAATGTAGAGGATGAGAACCTAGTTAATGTTGAACGAATGAGAAGATACGCAAGTCACGTGATTCAGTGTGCAGGATGCACATGGAACAGGTGGATTTCTACACTACCTGGTGGTCTGTGTGGGGAGGTACTACCATACATGCTCGAAATATAGGTTTTACGAATCTAATGCTCATACCTGAAGTATTAAACCGTAGTCTGTTATAGTCAGTTATAAATTTCAAAAAGTCACGTGATCCTGCATATGGGACTTATTGGGAACTCAAGAAGTCTTTTCAACTGTGAAACTTCAGAATTCATCTCCGTAGCTTGGATTCACTTTTGCAGACTTCCTTCCCGAATTTTCCATTGGATCTTTGTATCCAGGAATAATTTATCGAAGTCACCTTTTTTCTCCATTCTAGAGACTGACTTATTTAGGATGACGATGCTTCTAACAGGATCTAAAGATATCTATATAACGCTATAACAATTAAAATATTACAAGTATTTTAGGTAGTAGTGTAGTATTTCTGGGAGTAGTCTGGGTAGTAGTGGAAGAAATGATTCTTTCGCTATTGTGGTACTTTAGTTCTTGGTACTTTTGTGAGTACAGCACGACCTTTTGTCTGCCAATACGACGCAACTGTTAACCTTGAAAAGTAGTGAATCCTTATAATTCTTTACCGAGTATAATATAAATTGGGGATACTTTCTTAAATATTATATAAATTCTATAGCTGGGCTGATTAGGCTTGGAGGCCTATGTACAGGACGAACTCACTGTTTTCAGCCACAAGCGTATCGAAATGGTTGTCTAAAGAAACACGGCCTGCATCTAGCACAACTACCCGTCCACACAGTTGCATTACCCTCGAATCATGAGTAACTACAATCACTGTAAGCTCTGGTCGGGACTGCCGGAGCGTTGACTCATGCGCAATTATGCTTAGGAACGCTTCTATGCACTCCACATCCATGCGGGCAGTTGGTTCATCAAAAAGAAGCACCTTGGGGTTTCGAAGTAAGGATCTGGCAATAGAAAGACGCCTTAATTGACCCAGAGAAAACCCTTTACCTCCTTTCATAATGGTGCTGAGCCCTGCTTCTGTCTCAAATACAAACTCTGCATTTGCATCCTGTATACAACGCCGGATCTCCTTCTCATCCTTGACCTCCACACCATAAGTCAAGTTTTCTAGGACTGAGCCTTCGAAAAACTGTGGTTCTTGTAGATCCAAAAACACCGAATCCCGGTATTGCAATGTATCAATGGTGTTGATGTCAATGTTATTGGCCAAGATTTGGCCTCGGTCAGGCATATAGAGCCGTGATACGAGCTGCGCTAACGTCAGCTTTCCGCATCCACTGGGCCCGGTAATTGCCACGGTTTCTCCTGCGTGTATATCGAGCGACACTCCACGGAGTACTTGGCGGAATTCAGAACTTTCCCGATTCGGATATGCAAAACAGACGTCTCTTAAGCTCACGTTCAATGCCTCACTGGGCATATCTGTAGGACACACAGGCTGTTCTGCTGCCAGTTCAGCCAAAGCAACAAGTTGCATAATTAGAGTACCCGCACGTTGCCCACGAGAGATTTCAGGAAGCAGCTGTGCCAAAGACGAAGCACTGGTCACCGTAAATGTTAACATTGTTAAGACCAGAATCATCTGTGCCTGCACATAAGCCCCGCTGCCCACCAAAGAAACACCAAAGTAGAGCACAATTCCAGTGGCGGCACTGGTACAAAACTCCAGGAGAGCTACCCCAAAGCCACCAGAAAAGGCCCGATACACTCCATATCGATAGATGGTTTGGAGGTGTGCTTCAAAGTCACGTGTCATGGCCTCAAAGAGCGCGTACAGGTGCACGGTTCGAATCCCGACCACGACCTCATGTGCAAACTTCTCTCCTGCTGCCACAGCATCCTTATAAGCGGTTTCGTATTTTTGAAGCACAATCCCGTAAATAATGGTGACGACCATAATAAGAGGAATAAATGCGACACCCACCAAAGCCAATTTCCAGCCAATCACAACGGCCCAAATAATTCCCACTAGTGTGAGAGACACGACCAAAAGTAAACCCGACAAGAATTCCAGCACCAAGTGGCGCAAGTCACGGGTATCGTTGAGAAGCAAAGTATTGAGGTCATTCAGCTTTTGGGTCTGGAAAAACGACATGTCCTGCATGTTGATGATGTGAAGACATTTTTTGCGGAGGTGCACGACCCACTGTTCTGCAGCGCAGTCTAGAGACATTTTGGCTGCAAACTCAGTCACCATTTCCGCCACCGCCACCGCCACGATAATGAGCGCCCAGAACGTCACTGAATGCAGGCCCTGCTGCAGGCTGTTGCTAGCTGGCATTGACTCTGCAGGCACACCTGCAACATCTACTGCCCTCGCCACACTCAGCGCCACAATTGCCGAGAGGCACTTAGAGTAACAGTATGAGAGAACTGGCGGGAGGATTCCTGCACACAAGGACCCAACTAGTCCTACCCACACAAGCACTTTGCTGTCCAGCGAACTGTACCAAAACCGAAGGAGCTTGGGCAAGCTTGCCGAGACCGTTTTTCTAGGCTCGGCAGTGCCACTGGCCTCCAAATCCTTTAAAATAGCTGGGTTGTGCATATAGTCATAGTCACGTGCCACTTCCTGTTTCTCCGCTTCTGGAACAGGTCCTGCAAGTTCCAATGCCTTCTGCTCTTCACCGTTCCATTCAAGCTCACTTTCACTAATTATGCCCCCATCCATGTGGAACACTTGATCATAGGACTGGATCTCTGAGTGGTCGTGCGTGACCAAAATAGTCAACTTGTTTTTTCTCCACTCACGAAGCCGGCGGAAAATTGCTGTTTTGGCGGTTTTGTTAATTGAACCCAACGCTTCATCCAAAATCAACACCGGGCTATTCCGGACAAATGCACGTGCCAAGTTGATTTTTTGGAGCTGTCCTCCGGAAAGATTCTCGGAAATAAGAACAGGAAATTCCCGCAACTCATCCAAGTCACCAAAAGTGCAGGCCTCATCCATGAGAGCTTGGTCTAAATCAGCAGATGCAAGCTGCAAGTTTTGACGAAGAGACCGGGAGAAAACAACGGCATGGGGCTCGACCAACGTTATATGCAGTATCACCTGGTCACGTGGGATATCCTTATAGTCGACTCCATTTGCTTCCACAGAACCTGAATCGGGTTGCAAAAAACCGGCAAGTATACATGCAAGTGTAGATTTGCCACAGCCAGAAGGCCCCACAATGAAGTTGAGTTTGTCGGCAGTAAATTGGGCATTGATGTCCCGCACCACGTGACCTGCATTGCCATATCCATAATTGACGCCACGAACACTGATCGACTGTAAATTTTCGGGCCAAGACCTTCTCAAAGTTGAGAATGTCGATGAGAATGTTTCTTTGGTCATGTGGGTTTCTGGAGAAGAAGGTTCAGAGACCAGAAAAGCCAGGGCACGCACAAAATCTTTTGCAGAACTGTGGATGGATTCATCCAGCGAGTTTGCATCGGATTGAACCTTTTCAGAACTTTCGTTTGGGTCGGGTTTGGTGCCCCAACACGACAGAGTATCGATGGTCCTGCATGCAGCGTGGGCCTTATTCAAGAGCAGAAGAATGTCTGCAACTGACGACACCGAAGTTCCAAACAAAAGACACGAACTGAATGCAGTCACAACCATCCCAAGCAGCACTTTTCCTTTTTTAACCAAAAAATTTCCAAAGAGAAGAGCTGCCATGACCACCAAATTGCCTAGGAGTTTGAGAAAAGCAGAATTTCCATTGAGAGCAGCAGAAAGACGGCGAAATTTTTGGGCGGATTGATCGATCAACTTCCCAAAAGTTCTCATCTCAAGTTCTTTGCCATTAAGCACACGCATGACGTCAGGATGGGCAAAACACCAGTCCAACACTTTGGATGCACCTGCACACAAGCGGTTCTCCTGCTGCGCGAAGCTACTGATCAAGCGTCCAAAGACGTAACTGGATGTCGCCATAAGGGGAATCACCGCTGCCACAATAAGTGTAAGCGACCACAGCGCATACATGGCCAGCCCAAAGAAAAACACTATGGATGCACATGTCTGCACGAGCAAACCCATGTTTTCAGAGACACCACTCCGGATTTCCTCAATACATCTGTACACCACAGTAAGCGAGCCCACCAAATTGGGTTGTGTCAAGAACCACTCGGTATCACGCTTTAAAAGTGAGTCAAAAAGACGTAACCGGGCACGGCGCTGAGTTCTCTCACCCACAAGAAGCCATCCCATGATTCCTGCCCACGAGAAGATCAATCTTATGGCACCCACAGATATGATAAGTCCACATAAATACAGGATTTCTTTCTTAAAAGCACCAGGACTTGAGTATTGGCCCGATAAGAAGTGAGCAAGCTTCTGGAACACTTTTCCGTAGATAAATGTCTGTACAGGAGATCCTAGAGCAGCCAAAATGACGAAAACAGACCCTACCGCCACATAAGGGATGTCGGAAGTATTAGCATAGCGAAAGATGCTAGGGATGCCTTTGGGGCTGGTCATATTCCTATGAAGTCTTGAAGTAATTGGGGCGGACGCTGTGCATTTAAAGACGATTTTGAGATGATCTATCGCAGCATGCAGCGCAGAGTTGCATGTATCAGATCCACATGCGTTTACCGCATTGAGCTGGCACAATGCTGCGAAAGCCGCACTAGATTATGCATCCCGGGTCCTCCAAACGCCCACATCATCGGCGAAAAGTTTTACGATATTCATATTGATCAGGCTATGTACAGAATTAAATCTCAATCCTAATAAAAATACGTATCAGCACGGTAATCGAGCTCGTTTTCGTCCTTGAGGCCCTGTGCCGCCCGCTTTCGCCGTATTTTCGACTCTTCTCGGTTCTTCTGGATGTTCGCTAAGGGAAGAGTGCAACTGCCACACCCTAGCTTGACCATGCCTTTGAAAAAGAGCTCCAACTTCTCAAAATCATCCTCTTCATCCGTAAGTGCTATGCAAAGACGAAGAGGAAGCTGGATCATGATCGCTCGATAGTCAAATGAGCTCTCACATAGCTGGTACTTTTCTTCGGCGGATTCCGGAGATTTCTTGACGAAAAACATCAATCCTATGATCTTCCGAACCAAACTTTTAATCAACGGATGGCTCCGGTGCAAGTAGAGAAGCCCCTTGCATGTTAGGAGCTTCAAGTAGAGAAAATAGACATGTCCCTTCAGCACAGCATCACACCACGAGAAGTACTGGCCGGATTTGGTGTCTACGCCGTATGCCGAGCTGGGCAAAACGATACGTTGGGAAATGTCGGGGTATAAGGGGTGGGCCGGGCTGTCGAGCTGGATGAGGAGCTGATTTTCTCCCGAAATCCCGGGCACCACGCTCTGCTGGAGAGCAGTGTCGAGAAGTGACATGAGCCTGCATATAGTCGCGGGTGAAGCCTGGGTCTTAAATTCCGTTGGGGGTTTGGCATCTTCGGCACCTTCAACGACATTTGCAGCATTAAGCTGACCGAAAACCATGTAGAACTCGTGGATTGCCAGCTCATGTGCAGGCGTGAGCCCGTTGAAGATGTTGAACCAGACGTTGTTCTGTGCAGGAATAAGCACTTTAAGGTGATGGAGCGCATCTTTCGACGAAAGAAGCGGATTTTGATCTGAGCCAGAGTATTCCCATAGATCCCGAAGAATCTGAGCGTCACCCGGCTTGACACTACTAACGGGCAGCGATATGCGATTGCACCAGTCGTAGCAGAAAAAGAGCTGCTTCGCAATGGTAATTCCGGGCAGATCTGGGCGATAAAGCAGGATCTGCGCCTTGAGCAGATTGTACTTCAAAAGAAGCTGTTTTGCGCCGTCAAGGTGCAGGAGCCACAGCATATCCACTACGGTCATGTCGGAGAAAAGCATCGTACGAAGCAAGATGGTCAAGATAAGGCCCTCCACGTTCCACAAGGACGACACATTATTCCGGAGATCCGTAAATGCCTGCACAAGCAAGCGCATGCAGATAGCTGTAAACCTGCGTTGGCACGTATCGTCAACGTCGTTGCGCATATGCAGGAACTTCATCAGGGCGCTCACTGCCATCATGGCATACACCATATATTTCAAGTACTGGCAGTATTCCAAGAGTACTTTCATAACCTCGTCCTCCTCTGAATTTGCTGCAAAAGGAAAAAAATATGCACACCCTGGGCCCAAGGCAAAGTCCTGGAAATAATGCACCTCATCCGCACCCAACTTGTACTTATCAATGATAAGCTCCACTAGCTGACGATTACTTTTTTTTTCTTCTATGGATGCAGGCGCATTAGCACGTACCTGGCCGGTATAGAAGTCGAGGCTTGGATCTTCCAAGTAGCTCTGTAGCTCGTTTTCGTCTAAGAAAAGGAAGTGTTTCTTGTCCTGCATGTCGTTGGGCATCTCATTGAGTATGATATTGGAGTGGAACGGCTTAAGGTCCAGATGAGGTTCTTGGAAGAGTGTGGAGGGGTCGACCATCTGATTTTCGTAGTCCACCACGCCGTGTATTAAAGTATTGGCGTCGTCAAAGATATTTTCAAATACAGACATGTCAAAGTCAAGAAACCCGTTTTGTGCAGGATGGGGAAGGGGCAGCAGGTAATTGGAGTCGAGTATTTGGTCGTTGGGGGCCCGTCGTTTACGGGCCTTGTTCCGGTGGTTGGGTTCAGGGTATACACATTCCGTTTCGACCCGCACGCAGTTAGCGCAGGTGGGCTTGTCTTCGTTGCACTTAATCTTACGTCGTTTGCACTCTATGCAGCCACTGCGAGAGTACTGCCGCTTGACCACCTTCTTGGCTGCGTCGGGGTGCATGGCAAAGACTCAACCGTGCGGAATCGATCTTAAGGGTGCGTAGGTGATCTCAAACGAGCGCAGATGATCTCAAGGGTGCGCAATGCACGGCGCGTGGCTTTGCAGGTAAAATAACGTCCTGCAGATAGTCTGGTCGGTTATCACATCCGCCGCTCTTTTCCCGAAAGCGGAGACTCGTTGGCGAACATGCTGCTGTTGAGAAATCTTGCTGTTGGCTGCTGGAATGGAGTACTGGCCGCAAGAACATGCTCCCGGGAAATTTGTGGGTCACGTGTTGGCTCACGTGACATGAGCTCTTCCTGCATCGTGTGGAGCTGTTCTTCCAACCACGCTACACGTCTGTTATCATCTCTGGCATATTTGCGGTAGCTTCCAAAGCCAATATTAGTGGCCACTAAAGCACCTAGCGTCAAAAGCGTGAAAAAAACGAGCGCTTTCCAAGATATAGGGCGCAAAAAACCGTCCACTATCTGTGCAAACGTCTCAGCAGTGATCTGGGAGCGGCCTAATTGCTGTGGATCACGATTCATGCACTTCTCCCATACCATGCAGGTCAGCTCAAGCGCAGGGGCTCTGTTTTGCAGGGAACACTTGTTCCGGAAGTACTCTCTCAGGCAGCGAGAGATCTCGCGGACTGCATCCAGTGTATAAGTTTCCATCTTTCCATGCACGTCGGCTCGGACCGTGGTAACGAACTTGTATAGTAGCACAAGCACCAGCGACACGATAACGATGTTGAAAAAGAGCTGGAGATAGAGCAGAAGAACGTACGGCGTCCGTGGATCCCAGAAGTAATCCTGCACAGAACGACCGGTATGGGCACGACTGATCCCAGAGCTTGCTCCATCACTCTTAGAGGGTGAAGACTTCTCAGGACCTTTTATTGCAGCCACTTGAGTCGGTATACGCTCAGTAAACTCACTAACAGTGTAGAAATCGGGGTTGTGTGGAGGACCGCCGGTTCTCTTGATGTTCAGGCCTCCAGGTAAAGCACTTTCGTAAGCGGTAGCCACCAGAGTCCATCCAGGCCCGCTATTGAGGGCAATCGGGGAGCTGTTTTCGGTGATTCGAAGAGTATTCAGAGAAAGTCCGCTGTGTGCAGGATCATCTTGAATGGAGGCGAATTGAGCTTGAGATGGGTTGACCGGCGTGGACGTTTCCGTGTTCGGGTGCATGCTGTCGGGCGGCGGCACATGTGTGTTCATAATGGAGGATTGAAGTGGATTCAGGGTATATGTGAGTTGATATAAGAAGGTGAGCACTGGTATTTCTGGGTGCAGGAATACGCAGGATTTATGGCTTTTTTAGCGGGGAACGTGGTAGATAACAGCCAATAATAGGCGAGTAGATGGAGCCAAAGGTATTTACGTGTTGGTCTGCGATGATGTTTACGTGTTGATATGCGATGATGTTTATTGTGAGACCTGCATACCGGCGCGCGCCTTAAGTTGGGGAATTCGCCTTCTTTATCTGCATGGCGGAGAAGCTCCATGAGATCATACAGTCCTTCAGGCACACGGAAGGGGGGCAGGTATGCAAGCCTGCAAAGAAGGATGTAAATGCAAAGAAGGAGGTGAATGTAAGGCCCGGTCTGCGTCCAAAGAAGCCCAGTTTGCGTTTAGAGGAACTGGGACGTAAACGATTAAAGGCAGAACCTAAAGAATATCTGGACCTTGCAGATCTTGCACCCTCCATCCAGGAACATCTTACAATGGTGTTTATAGGCTTCAATCCTGGTGTGCAGTCTTCAAAAACTCAGCATCATTATGCCCATGCTACGAATTTATTCTGGCGATTGTTCAACGCCCTGGCTGTATGCAGTGCCGTGTTAAAACACCGGACGAAACTTCTGGAAGAAGCAAAAATACTATATCACGAGATATTTGATGAGTCCGGAACGTGTCATGCCAAACCCATAGACGACTATCGGCTCATTCAATTCGGCATTGGATTCACCGATTTGGTGTTGAGATGCACGAAGCAGGCGCAGGAGCTCTCTCTGCAGGAAAAGTTAGACGGGGTGCCCCGGCTAATTTCTGAATTTCGCCAAAGCCAAGCCCCGTTTCTTGTTTTCATAGGCAAAGGCATTTGGGAGACCTTTTGCCGGTATATGGGCGAAAATGTCGCGGGCTTCCAATGGGGGCTCCAGACGGGAATAAGTGCCCGCAAATTCCACAGCCATTGTCAATATAAACCCAAGGTGTACGTCTTTCCAAGCACGTCAGGGCTCGTAACGCTGATGAAATTTGACGGGAAGTTAGACTTGTGGGAAGTTTTATCACGTGATGTACTTAATAGTGCACAAGACCAGTACACCACGGCATAGACCTACATTTACTGCTGCTGCTACACTACCAATAAATTTCTAGGCTTTAATCTTTTCAATTTTTCTGGGTCTAAGTATCATTAGATGGGAAAACCTCACCATATCAACCTCTAGTTTTTGAGTGGATCGCACTACAACTTTAAAGGCAGTGTTCGTATTTGTAATGTAGTGTAGCACCAATCAACGAGCCAGAAAACCTGAATAGGTTTCGGGGACATTACCAGTTCGGGCTAAAGATTCAAGACTAAAGATTTTTAGTGGAAATTTTCTAGAATAATTTATATATCTTTCATGACTTCATCGATATTAGCCACGTATACAGATTCGACTGACTCGACTGCTCGACTGACTTGACTGACTTGACTGATTGGATCGGTACGACAACTAACCCAGGAATCAAAACCAAATTGATTTTTAAGAAGATTACTGCTTTGAAACATTCGAATTTATCTGAAGCAGCCCAGTGTTTTCAGAAAATGCTCGATTTATGCCCTTGCAATGTCTCTGTGCAGGCTAAACTTGATCTGATCATAGACTTGCAAAAGGTCCAAGAAACAAAAGGTCGGTAATGGGTTTGAACTTAAAGTTATTTGAAGACCTTTAGGCTGAATACAGAATGGTTTATAACGCTGCACCTGATTCCAAAGCCTGTGGACCTGCACATAGTGGAGGATGTAGCAAAGGAATTCTTTGAAGACAACCAAAAAGAGGCACCCGGCCAAAACAGTCTCTTCCGTTCCCGCGGCGGATCTTGTCAGTATGTTCTCCATACATTAAAAAATCTTGGTATGGTGTAGTACGTAGTTACTAGTCTGAGTTTTGAAACTCAGTGCCTGATGATATAAACGAGTGGTAGGTTTGGTGATGTAATCATGGGAGTTTTCTTTAATAGCAGGTTTTATTTTAGAGTATTCAGTAGCTTCCTGTCTCAAAAACAATTTGCAGTTTTCACCAGTACTGCCTACAATCCCAAGGTGGGAACATACCCACTATAATATATTAACCGAATGGTGTGGCGTGGTTTTATATCTCAAAATACTAATATAATACTAGTTCACTTGGAATTCTTGGTACTTTGGTCCTAGTATAGTGAGTAATATAAAGTAGTAAATTAGTCAGTTATTCAGTTGAGTCTAAACTCACTCTAGGGACCTGTATATTAGTGAATTTACTTTTCTACCAAGTCCTCTAGTCACTTTGTATTCGGTATTAGTACACTGTGTATATGCAGTATACTCTTTATCATTACCCTACTGTGTAGTATTTCTCTACTAAAAGACTGTTCAGGATTGATGGCTCCAGGAAAAAACGAATGGAAAATTATGGTGTCTCTACGGTAATGTACAAATGTAAGTCTATGTAAATCAGACCAGAACACCTAATCAAAATTCTAAAGCAGTGTGAATAGAGGAATCTTCTAATTTTCGTATATCTGAGCATGGGTCTCGAATCAAGAAGAACTTGAGTAATAGTCCATCAACTGGTCTATAAGTAGTGTAGTAATCCGTGTGCATTACACTACTAATACCACTGAACTAGTATAGTAGAGACCAGTAGTGTGTATAGTAATGTGGTATTGCTTCTCTTGGAGTGTTCTCCTGTATTTATTGTTGGATGTTGTTCACAATTTTTTGATAGATTGACACCATATGCTCTTCCATTAAATCTTGTAATTCCAGAGATATAGTAGCCACCTTGGTTCTTTTTATTGTTGTGGTTGCTAAACTAAGACCAGGAAGTTTCCCTTTTAACTAAGCTAATTCACTGCCCGTAGACTCAAGGTGCAGGATCTCCATACATGTCTGTTTTCCCATTCTGGACTATAACGCAGTTACTCCTTAAAATCTCCAGAGACAGATCTCACGACATACTTTCTTTATAGCCCCATTCTTCAAACCTTCTTTGGACCGAGTCCGCGTGGCAACCAATTCCACGTAGCAACCGTTTCATCTCAACAATGCATACTGAAATCTCCTCGACACGATACCTCCTTGGATCGATTCCGCGTAGCACCCTTATTGTTTTAGCTGAACACTGCATATTGACATATGCGAGATGTTATATATGTCGCCTGTTCAACATTTATTGTATTACTACTTGTTGAATCGGCAGTATGCAGGATTCGGATGAAACAGGAGGTTTTCAAGAGGTTCTGTAGAAAAGCGATTCCCAACAAAAGAAGGTTACGAGTCGGAATCGGTATAAGAAGGTTCCAAGGAAAAGGCTTCAGATTTGGACAGTATAAGAAGGAGAGCCCCTCTTTTGGTTTACGGCATCAAATTAGCTCACTTTAAAGACAGGAAATGGCAATTTCTTAGTACACACTTAACAAGATGACAATTAAAGTTCCATAATTACTAAAGGTATTGAAGACAAACAGTTCCAACTTACTCAAAAATTTATGGTAACAACCATCAAGATGAAACAGGTGGACCATTGTTATAGAGAACAATGCGAAGAGGTTCTAGCTCGTCTATTCATTGTCAAAAGGAAGAATAGCAGAGGAAGAGGTCATTCTTATAAGATTATTGAACTGTTCAGTTACGGAAAGAAAGAGGCATTTTCTAGTATTCTAGTAAGCCAAGAATCAGTTCTGTATGCTAGACTAGTGTGGAGTTCCATTACAGTGCTAGTGAGCAATAGTCTTAATAACTAATCTAGCATAGACTAATCTGCCAACACTTCCTGTCCAATAGCACTAGTTCATTTCTATACGCTTCACATCAAATCCCTTTAAATATATACATGGGCAAAAATCACTTCCAGATGACGGGAAACAAAAGGTCCAAATCAGCATCGAAGCGCACGTGACTGGACGGTTCATCCAAGCCTTCACCCAAACGCCCAAAGTTCTCCGTAAACAACACATCCACCGCAGCCTTGATCTGCCGACAATGATTCTTCGAGTAGCACTTTTCATAGCGCAAAGTCTTCAATGCCCTCTGCTGCACATCAAGACATTTGGTGGTCCTGCCAATCTCCGCCGAGCACTCGTTGCCCCGAAGAAAAGACCACCCACGGTAACAATCCACCACGGCCTGCTGGAGCTCGGCACAGTTGATGGTCGCTACGGTGCGCCCGTTTTCCAGGAGCTTATGGTTTTCCAACTCATGGTCGTACGCATCCGGTTGCCTCGCTAGCACCTTCCCCAACTGGGCATTCCGCTGTGTATCGGTCAAGTGCGTGTGCTGCGGCTCGTTCTGACTATAAAATTCCTGGAGACTTGGCGCGACTTCCTGGGCCACGTCTTTCTGACTCCACGGCCACATGTTAGTAGATGACTGTTGATGATGAGTGCGCACAAAATCCAAAGACTGCCTACACCACCATAAAAATCCCCATAAACACCATAAAAATCCCATAAACACTAAAACACACCGTAAAAATTTTATAATACCATGACGTGTATGGCACATAAATTAAGACATGACGCAGAATGAAATTACTGTATCTACTATTTTCTTATTAGATCTTGGAACTGGTCAACTACTATCTGCAGTAATGGGACTGACAATTCTCGAGCTAATTCACGCTTGGGACCTACTCAAGTAGTGTTTATTAGTACATTATTTGATGACTTATAATAACTTTCAAATCTTGAAATCTTGAAATCTTGAAATCTTGAAATCTTGAAATCTTAAAATCTTGAAATCTTGAAATCTTGAAAATTTCGATGGCTGCTGGGATCCTAAAATAGGCCCGAGTACAAGAAGAGGTGTTGGTTATGAGCCGGTCCACATCTCTATAACAACAGAACTGGTATAGTATGCAGGCTACTATGGAGTATCCATATTAATAAGGCACAATATTACCATATGATTCCACACAAAACATCATGCCATATATCCTGAACTGCAGCCAAAACATTGTCTCCCGTAGACATAGTTTGAGTTCAATTTTGTAGAACTCGTTATTTTGTTGTTGATATCACGTGACCTAGAGACGCTCCAAAAGGCCTTCGAACAACCTCCCAATCTCGAGATCCATGATATCGCTAACACTTTCCTCGCGAGCTTGATCAATTTTTGAAATCACCAATATCCTCAAACGGTTAATCAAAGGCGTGAGCCGGACCTTTTCAGTAGTGCTAAGCTTAGATAGAGTGTTATCTGCAGTCGCGTACCCATCCATCAAAAACGACACGTGGGTATCGATTTGCTGGAAGAAATTGAAAAACTGGATATAGAAGGTCACGTGGGAAGCCGCTGGAAACGCATAGTACTCGAGCCATTCCTCCATATCTCCGAGGATCCGGAGATAATACTCTTCCTGGCCAAACAATGCCGTCTTTGTATTGACCGACCGCCATATAAATTCCATCACGTGACCCACCTCCATAAGCAACGCTTCAAGTGGATATGTATTTTCAGGGTTGGCCTGGAACTTGATGAATTTCCTTTGAATGTGAAGAATCTCCCCATCTGTGTACGACACGAACTTGCTCTGCTGTCTATACAGGATGGGCTCTCCCTCCTTTTTGTAAAATTCTTCCTTTAGGCTCAGAAAAGCGTCTTCAAAGGGGATTGTCCATGCCGAGATCCGAGGCTCCGAGGCCCGAGGCTCGGGGGTGTCGATTTCGGCATCGCTCTCTTCGAGCTCGGGGTTTAGGTCGATGTCATTGGTTTGCATCTGCTCGGTAGGCAAAGTGACCTCTTCATCTGGCCCCGAATGGAGCGGTGTAGCGGGAACATTCATGGTAAGGGACAAGATTGTCACGTGTGTTGCTATCCACGTGTGGGCGATGCACGTGATCCAGCACGTGTAGTCGTTCACGTGGCTCAATACGTTTAAACATTTTCAATCACGTGTTCGTACAGGTGCAATCTTCACGTGACCCTTCTCATGCGCAGTATGCGCACGTGCTTATCACTTCCCCCCTCCCCCGATATGTCCGGCATTCTCGCGTACTCCGCGCACGGAGTCTGCGCAGAAATTCACTTTGCTCTGCGTTATCAAGCCGGCCCGCAAACACAGCGTCCTCCCTTTCGTGAACTTACAGTCTTACACGTTGAAACAAACCTCAAACGTATCTGAAACGGATCTGTGTTGCAGATTTGAAACTCCCCTGAAACACATATATCCATCTTGCAACTTCCCCTTATTATTGTGGCACAGCGCCTAACAAGTCCCAGACCCATTAGATTATTACCCAATCGAGCTTGCATAATAAACTTCATTTGTTGCCAGAACAAACTGCCAAACTGTAACATAAGTAACTAGTGGACGTATCAAAAATCTTTCTGAAATAACCACCACTGAAATCAGCTGATCCTCAAATCAACTCGATCATACCCTCGAATCCAATCATCGATTACTTGACTGAAACTCGATTATACCCTATTAAAGGCCTTCCAAAACACGACCAAAACTTTTATGACACCGTTCTGAAACTCGTTTGAAATACCTCCAGCTGTCACCAATCTAATCATTTGACCACGTCGAAATGCCCGTTTCTCAATCCCAATCGGATGAAGCCAAACCCCGCATTATCTCAAAGTGGGTCAGAAACAAACTCAAGCGGATCGAAATTAATAACTATGGATACGATGTCTCGTATTTCCGGGTCCCACTTGCAAAGCAACAGGAGCAATCCCAAATAGTTCGTTCGCTACCCGAACTCCATTATCGGCAAGACCCGTACACCCGGTATTTGATGGACAGCCAGATCCGAATTCCCCGGAGTCCAGTATTGAACAATACGTATTTGCGGCCCAACGCCAAGTTCGTTGGGCAAC
Source organism: Metschnikowia kamakouana (assembly GCA_002374535.1). NCBI lineage: Eukaryota > Fungi > Ascomycota > Pichiomycetes > Serinales > Metschnikowiaceae > Metschnikowia > Metschnikowia kamakouana. The sequence continues at coordinate 84,021 of NKZX01000786.1, forward strand.
AACAAAGTGGGACGTCCAGGTATGCCATCCAAGTGGACCTCAAAACCGTGGATTTAGAGAGTTCGGTGGTGACGGGATTCTTCCAGATCTCTGGGCTCACAGATGAGCACCCGCTCATAACCACGTGTTTCAAAGGCGAGATCATCAATAACCCCCTCCAACGACTGGAATGGGGCGCTTCGGACCAGCAGATAAATAAGAAGTACTCCTTCATGACCGAGGAAAACCACTGGTCGTCGTTCCCCAAAAACGACCTCGAGCACTGGAAAAAGTTGACCGGGTGTCCCAATAGCTATAGTGAGGCTCAGCTCCGCGAAAGACTACGCTTCATCCAAATGGGCATCGAAGACCCTCTGTACATCTACATGCGGTGGAAGGAGGAGTTTCTTCTACCCGATTCGCGTGTCAAGCAGTTGACGGGAGCATCGTTCGAGGGCTTTTACTATATTGTGTTGAACATTGGTAGCAGCGCCAGGGACCCTATTCTGGGAGCCAGGGCGCGTATATCCCCAGGGTCCATGAACGGGCTCTACTTCTATACGCAGAGCGAGAAGTTCCAGTCACTTTCGTTGAAGTATTCAGCGGACCTGGGCTCGTCCACTTTTGATTTTGCATAGTGGCTGTCGCTGGCGACAGAGGCTCTTTATAGAACATAGAATTAATTCAAATCAAAATGGGGACGGAGGCAAGTAGAAATAGAGATGAAGATAGAGATGAAGTGAAATAGAGAGAGATATAAAATCAAACAGGAATAGAAAAATAGTGTAGTAATATTAATACTATAGTGGGAAAGAGAGAGGGGAGAAGAGTGAAATCATGACCCGTTGGCTAGACCTACAAAGCCAGTATAGTTCATCATGACTGTTTGGTCTGGAGCTGGTATGTTGACCATGGCTTGCTTCCAAAACTCCTTTCAAATACAGAAATGAAGGTGAAAATCGCCATTTTTTATTATGGGACTTTTGCCATGGCCATGTGTGTGGCATATTTTATCGGTGATACGAACATACTTGAGATGAAATGTGTGGATGTCCATCTACCTCTAGCGGGCCACCAAAAAAAGGCAAGAGGTTGTTTTAATGGGGTCTAATTTTATTTTTGTCTAAATTTTGTCTAAATAGAGATAAAAAGAGCTAGGTACATAAATTTTGACTGATTTGAATTTCAATGGATGATTTGATTGGATCATATTTTGTTAAACAGTCTGCATATTCTATCAATTACTGCGAATTCGCACCAGAAATATTCACTAATGCCAATAATTCATAAAATAGTCTGTTGATTCATAGAATACTCTGGTGAAAAAATCAATCCTTGCTTTTATTTATAAAGTTTTATTTGAGGATTTACAAAAAAAGTTGAACATTCTTCATATATCCTGCATATACCGCACCACATATCTCTAATTCCTGTAATTTGGTACAATCAAAGACTTGAAATTAACTAAATATTGTATCAGCTAATTTTTAGATCCTGATAGAACCCCACTGGTTTTTATCTGTATGTTAGTCGTTACTCGTATTGTAAATAGTTCATGTATACAGGGCATAGTACAAGTGCATATGTAGTACTCTTCGGGTTCAGGATTACCATAACTGCTAAGCATATTGATCTGATTGACCAGCCTAAGTAACCAAAAGAGACACCAAAAGAGACACCAAAAGACACCAAAAGACACCAAAAGACACCAAAATACACCAAAAGACACCAAAAGAGACACCAGAATAGACTAGACTAGAATTGGCCTAAAGTGCCTGGTGAATCCGGAGACTGGTCATCAATGTAAAACCAAGAGTATATATATCACTATTGAAAATTACATCATTATTACTCTATTAGTGTAAGTGTGTAGTATTGAATTTGTCTATAATAAAAGATCCTGCATGCAACGCGGCATATGGTATGGCCTAGGTTAACGAGGAATACGGTAAGAATTGTGAAAATAAAATCATATAAAAATGCTCTAGGATTGGTTTTATATTTCTCCTAAGTTAAACAAGCATCATTCTGCAGGTACACAGTAGATCAATACACAATTATGTATTACCAATGGATCACGTGACAAGAGCACTAATACACGAATAATCAGAGAATCTTTAATGGATCATAGTTTGCTTAAATAAATCATAAAGGCTTGGAAATTATATCTCTATATATCATTGCTTATCAATGTATCACACTTTGACTTATACTAAGACACTTAATATATAGACTTTAGTGAGCTAAGAGTAGTGGATCACTTGAAAAAGACTCTGATCACTCTGGATAAACAGAATCTTCAATATGAGTACCTGATAATCAATGTAATTCAAAGACTCTCTAAATCCACAGTCATCGTCATTCAATCATTCACATCTCTAAATAATTCTCTCCAAATTTCGTCGGCACTCTAAATCACCGATAGTTCATGATCACTTCATAGTGTTCACTCTGCAAAACAGATACTCTAAGAACAATCTGTCTATCACATTGAATAGACCATAATCACTTCTAATACTCAAGAAATCACTTCCGAGTAATCATCATAGTTCTCATGCACCATCAAGAACTTACTCGGCCTTCTCTCTGGCAGAATAGATCTTGGCAGTATATGGCTCCTCGAAGAGCAAGGCGATCCTGTACATGATGAAAACAAAGGCAGAGACCAAGATTCCGGTGGGTTTGCCATAGTACAAGGCCGTGCCCAAGAAACAGAGCGTGGAACCGTTGTACATGGGGTTGTTGTTGATGTTGAACGGAAAAGAAGTGACTCTCTCCTTCATCAAAATGCCAAAGTAGTCACCCAAATAGGTGCCGGTCACACCCAAGGCCCACATGGATGACAAAACAAGCACATTGCCAAAGCCAAAAATGGCATATGCTGAGTATCTGACCACATCCGATGTCAACAACGGAAGGTAGGTGGGCTGGGCCAATAAGGCCTCGTGGTACACGTGATCACGGTAGATTCCCAAGGAGAAAATGGTCAATGCCAAGAGGTAGCATCCTCTGTAAGGGCCACCCACGGCTTTGGATAAGAAGTTGGTCTTGTGCTGAAGTCTGGCCACAATGTTCCAGAAAACAGGATTGAAAACGATTGTCAAGAGAGCATATCTCAATTGGGGCGTGAACTCCACGAATTGGGAGAAGTTCTGCACAAGGTACGTCACCTGACTGGCCTTCATGTCTAAAGTTAGTATACAAAGAACTGTGGTAAAACTGGAGCAAGCAAATTGCAACTTAGCTATCAGTGAATCGATCCTAAAACAGACCTGAAACAAACCCTTCAATTTAACCCTTGGATCTGAGCCTTGGATCAGACATTTGGATCTAAAACATCAAAGCTAAACCATTAGATCTGATTGGATCTGAAACAGACAAAAAGCAGACTAAAACAAATCCGCTTTTCAGTTCGTTATCTGATAAACTACTGAACAGATGTCTAGCTCCAATCAGCGTCACTGCATAAATACATACTTGCTTAGAGTGTGGAGTAGGTGAAATGTAAGCACTTTATAGTGCGAAAAATTGCATGTGATAATGTCCGTCACGTGGCATGTTGGGTGCTGGCCGCTCAAACTGACACTCTCTGAAACACATACAAGTGCAAACTATAAAATTTTATAACTCCAATTTCTGAGTAAAACATCGGTCTTATGTTTGTTTGAGTTAAGGTTTGGTGATTTATATGCAGGATACACGAGTTTCATTACTAAAAGATCTACACATTTTACTATAAATGGAACTTTGACTGACATTGGAATTTTCTGTAGATACAAACACGTGGTTTCTAGGCCGTATAAGTATTTATAGGGTAAAGGAGATATCAGTCATTGAATATACTTATCCTAATATGGAGTGGTCTAAAGGAAAAATGGTGAAGAGTACAGTAGGGGGAAAAAATAATAATAATGTGGTAGTGTAGCATTTTTCTTAGACTTGCTGTGGGGTGTTCTTTCCATTCACAATTTTTGGCCTACGATTTCCCGATTAATCACTAGCTTCGTGAAGGAGCCAGGCCCCAACTGGTCTCTCAGAGTAAATCTCACACTGTAATAACTTCAATGTGTCTGTGTCTAGAAGCTTTTCATTCCCGAGGCATTTATTCATATCATGAACCCCTCAACCCGCCCTTTATTACTCGATACAACCTTGCATTTTAATGGGTTTGTTGTACAGGCCCAACCTATTCATGTGTTGTCCTGCACACATGCCACTCGTGTTCTTTATTCTGCACCATCTCGGGCAAAGGACATCAGTCCATTGTCGAGTATCGAGAATAGATTAGTCCAAGAGATTATAGGAAAAATGGAAGTTATAAATTTATACTAAAGTGGCCAGTAGAAACTTGCGCGCTGATAACAGAAGGTCATAACAAGAGTAAAACTTCAAAAGAAACAGTTTCTGGGACGTCGGAAGAATCTTGGATTACATTGTGTAAGATGTAGAGAAATGTTCTCGAACGTTAAAGACAGAAAATTACTGAATTGATGACCCATTGGTGGTGTATGCAAGACTTTGCATTGTTTACCCATTTCTCGGTCGCGTTGTTTGTTACGCGCAACCAAAAACACTTGCATAAATGGAACGTTTGAGGCGTTTGACTCTAAAATTAGAGTAGAACCTCGAAGTTGTTTTACTTGTATTTTTGCCTGATTCTAAACGATACTAGATAATCCCTGATTTACTACTCACAACTGATCTGTTCGATAATCTCCCTTAAGAGCACATTCCTTCTTATATATTCCCCCTAGCCATCATATCCTTTAAAAAAAGGTTACACGAAGATTAAGCGAGGGTTAGACGAGGTCTCCTTCAGGCTTATTTTCCATAACAATGCCAATAAGGTTCATCTGTCCATTCGTATATGCACCTCAGGAATATGCAGAACATCTAAGCATTGTTCGCAGCCGTTCTCATTGTCCCGCATAACTATAGACTGCCTCGGGTAGATTCCTCAAAACGTGACCTTTACGAATTAATTCAGTATCTCTTCAGCAGTGTGGAGAGATTTATCCATTATTATCGCAAAAAATGGTGTGACAGAAAACAAAAATAGCACGCGGGGACAGTGGAACAAAGAAGTGTAGAGTGGGGACAGTGGGAGAAAGTAGTGTAGAGTGGGGACAGTGGAAGTGGGGAAGTTCCAGGTATAAAAGAGCCATTCCCAGAAATAATTTCAACATCATCAATCAATAAGCTTCAATCTTCAATCAATAACTCTCAAACTTCAAAGAACAATTTTTAAAAAAAACACCAAAAACAATGAAATCTACCACCTTTATCTCCGCTCTCTTTGCTTCTGGCGCACTTGCACAGAGTAAGGGAATTTTATTTGCAGCCAAGGTGAACGGAGAGTTGAGACATCTCTACGGAGAATCCGTCGATGATGCCTACAATGTCTTGGGTTACAGTAACTCACCCTTTGCTCAGACCTTCAATTTGGACGGTGTGCTTGCATATACAGGAAAAGATCAGGCCATGTCGTTTTTGGGACAAGTGGGTTCCAAATGGATGGGATTTGGCAAGGACAGTATCCCTTTTCCCTTTGAATTTGATGAGAACAATAAGGTGATTAACAGAAAGTTTTATGGTTGTGCCGGCCTTGCAGGTGATGGTGATCACAAGTATAATATTTTCACCACTATTCTGTACGATGCTGATGCCCAGCCTGGATGCACTCCTGTGGATATCTATAAGGTTCCACTCTTGTTATAATGACAAGGTGATCCAAATATGGCAATACGACCGGTATTTGCTAGGACTTTGAGGGCATTGGCTGATATAAGTCCCAATTAGGAAACCACTATGAATGAATTTATTATTTTATATGACTATAAATGAAATTTATTTTAGTATCAAACTATAAATGAAATCGGTACTGTACTATACGAATGGAATTTAACCGAAGACCATCATTCCATTATGGGTCGCGCACGACCCCAAAGTTTTGAACCCAAGTTGTCAAGAAGAAAACCCCAGCTCAATCAGATTACTTGATTTGATCTATGAACAGAGTAAGACTTCACTTTGGGTTTTATTGTAGATTATGGTAAGTCTTGCGTGCACTTTATTATGGGTAGTGCGCAGCTCATATTACTATGACCTACACCATCATATCACCATATCGAGATACTTGTCGATTGAGCTTGAAAAGAATTGATAATATACAGTGCCATACCAATACTAGAGACGAGTGCAGCAATTTTATAAAAAGTTTATTTGATTCTGGACTGATACACAGTTTACCTGCACATGAGCCCACTTTGTCTGAATTAGGTAAGTCGAGATGTACTAGTAAATAAAGCCGTGTTCTACTGTTGAAAAAAGCTTCAAGGCAACATAAATAACTGCAATAGTGATAAATAAATCCGCGATAAAAAATCGATATTTTTTCATTCTGTTGGGCATTCATGTCACAAGAAGACTCATTCTGTAGACACATAAATTCTATTACATGGAATGAACCCTCCAAAATCAATTTAAAAACTCCTCAAATCCAATCAATCAATCAGAAATATTGCTATTTATGTATTGAGCGTGCAAGCATGTAGAAACTATTGTTAAGGTGTGTCTCCTGCATATAAGTACTCAGTCTCTACCGGACAATAAGTCGACTAAAAAACGCCGTCCAGGAATTCGTTCTTTAGTATTGAGAGCTTCTTTGGTTTCTTCAAATTTTGGAATATCCTTAGTGTGAAGTGTTACAAATGCTTCAGTCTTGCATATAACACCACCTACCTTATTATGCTCTAGTACCTATATCAATCATGTTTTTCTTCTCTTACCACTCTACCTTTTCAAGAGTCAATAATAATTTAAGACTCAATAATAATAATTCTGTTGAAGTGTATGGTGGGCTACGATAAAACGGTCACGTGCGATATCACGTGCCGCCCCACATTACACCCACTTATCTCGCACCCCTCACTACTGACTAGTTCCAGACGAGTATGAGACGCCGGATCACGTATATCCACAAAAACGATAATGCTGTGAAGCTAGTCAGCAGCACCAGACTCGAACTCGATCCGGAGGGCGAGTATGTGCAGGAACAGCGACTCACCGGACTGTTAGGAGACGAGTATTCCTACATCAAAGATCTCCGGATCCAAATCAGCACCGGCGACGACCGCAGCAGCTTTCCCTTTTCGTACAACTTTGGTCTGGGATTGCATGTATATGCGGTGCCACAAGGCCTTCGTGCCTCTGATGACAAAGATACCTTCTATGGCCAATTGGAGCGTATACTATATGAGTTATTGGGAGTCGAAATCAGTTCTGATGCATTTATTTTGGCGTATAATTCGTTCTATTACCATTCTAGTGCCACAAATTTCCCCGGGGCTTTTCACGGGCTCGAGATGCCCAAACATTGGCTGAAAATCGACTATTTTCGCTCCGAAGACGACTTTTCACTCAAATGGCTTTCCCATGCCCCCGAAACCGTTGTTTCTGACCCATCTCACCGGACGGAGGTGGGTATTTTTTCCGTTTTGGACCAGTCTGAACCTGATGATATCATTTTATCTGGAGGAAGGCTTATTATGGGCGACGAGACCGAAACATCAGACAAATTGACCAAGACGTTATTCCACATCAAGCCTCGTCACCGTGAAATTGAATCCCGGGCCTCGTCAAAAATCGTGGATAATGGCTTGCACCCAATCTTAGAGATGAATGCTTATGTACAGGAACCGACGGACAGCGATGTTTCCAACTGTCAGCTTTACACTTATATGACGTTAGAAAAATCGGTTTTTTTGGATCCCTACCAAATGCCAGCTGAACTTTCACTTGTGGCCAATTACGGGCCAAAAAACTTGGAGCTTCCCGAGTATTCAGTGCCGCAATGGGGAAACGAGCTTCTTTTCGAGCCCAAAAAGGCATTTTCGAAGCTGGGCTCGAAAGTGAAGCACTTCAATTTCAACATGACGCTCCACTCTCGGTACCAGCTTCCTCAAGAGGAATCCATTACGCACGTGACCGTGGATAAACCTTCGGTATTCTACGCATGTGAAGTCTTGGAAGATGCATTACTGTTGAAGCAATCGCCGTTCGACAATTTCCACTATCTTGGTGGCACCTACGAGAAGTTCTTCACGGAAAACTCTGTTTTCTACCATGTGCAGGATGCAGGCCAACTTTCGGTGGCCATTCCAAATGCAATGCAGGACTCCAGCCGAACCAATGGCGTAACCTTTGCGGCGTTATTTTTGGGATGTTTTTTGGTGGTGCAAGGGCTTTTCAACCGTTTTAAAACGAAGAAAACAAGCCACGCCAAAAAGGTCGAATGAGCCTGTATATAGGCAACCATCTGGACTTATCAAAAGGAAATCAAAGTCAACCCTCCCAAAACCTTCCATTTGACAAACCTAAAATTCAACACCTAAGATTCCCATTTTGACTCAAGTTGAATCTACTAGTCCAATTATGCAATTATAGTGGATTGCACATTTCAGTTTGGCGATTTCAGATAAGTAAGTACTGATTTCACAACTCATCCTTCTCCAAAGAGCCCCCACGTCCCGGCAAAACCCGGTACTCCACATAAAGCTTGCCATGGGTGTCGTCGCCAAAAACAGGCATACCATGCTCCTCGAAAACATCCACGCTGCCGTCCTTCACACTGATACCCTTTTTCCGCAGAAGTTCCACTTCCTCGCCATCGAATTTGGCAATTTTGCGCGACCAGCCTCCCAAAAGAGCCTCTTTCGCCAGAAGCACTTCGGTCCGGTATAGATTATTGCCGATGCGACGAAAGCCCCAGTTTTCCTCAGCTTTTTCTTTGAACCGGAAATGCAAGTTTCCGGGTATCCAGTCCGGACTCTGGTGTCCTTCCCCTTCCATGGTGTGCACATGATTCCGGGGAGTACCGGGGGCACAGAAAAGACTGTAGGAACGGGTGTTTTCATGAATTCCTGAACCCTGGCACGTGTTGCACAAGTTTTCAATGGTTGATCCTGAACCCCTGCACATATCACAGGGCGATTGAAACTGTGAAATAAACGGACCAAGTTGTTGCCGGGTCAAAATCACTCCTGATCCGTCACATTTCGTACATTTTTTGCGCTTGCCATCGGCACTGCCGCTTCCAGTACAGGACTCACAGATATCGTTCATTTTGAGGCCAAATTCCATGTCCCGGCCCTGGAAAAAGTCCTTAAGCGAAGCATTCAACTCCACATTGGTGTCCTGGCCTCTGGGCTTGCCTTGACGGCCTCCTCCGTGGCCGTGGTGAAACTGGCTGAAAAAATCGCCAAATCCTCCCATGCCACCCATGCCCAGCCCTTCAGGATCACCATATTGGTCATAATTCTGCTTTTTTTCGGGGCTACTGAGAATTTCATATGCTTCTCCGATTTCAATGAACTTGTCGTGGGCGTCTGGCGAGCTGTTTTTGTCTGGGTGATACTGCTTAGACAATTGGCGGTAGGCAGACTTGATAGTTTTTTCGTCTGCCGAACGGTCAATGCCAAGCACGTCGTAGGGGTCTATACCTGCAGCCAGGAGCGCCAAAAGAAAGAGGAACAGGAGTATCAACATGGTGGTTGAGCTGTTGGAAGGCGACGTGTGCGTGGCATCTCGCATAGTACGTGTCATGTGAAGGTGCACGTGACCAGTAGCATATTATTCAAGTCACGTGCGCACAACTTTATTGTTACGTAATTCATAAATGTTAGGTCACGTGAGTGCTTTATTGTTGTTATAACGGTGGTCACCCGTTACCCTTTACTTTGTCTTAAGGACAGCATTAACTTTAGTATATTGCGCAGATTGCCTTGGTGAGGATGTACAAAAATGTGCTTTTTATACAGATATCTAGAATCTTTATGGGTCGCGCACTACCAGAGATAAATAATGTCCCACCTGTTGATTACACATTAACAAGATAAAACCCAGTTATTTTTCTGTCAGGAAGCCGGTCTTTTATGAATACATCTCTGTTCAACCTTTTTAAAATTTAAAAAGTTATCCGAATTCCTCGTTGAGTATTTTCAACTAATACAGTTACTCATGAATATAACTTCCATTTTCAAATTTACCATTAATGTTTTGAATTTGGAAATCTTATCCCCATGCATATACATAGGGCATTTAAAATACTAGATCTCGAATACCACAGTAGAATAAAAAAACAATAACCTGCCAAGAATGACCCCATGCGATTCGGAGTGACGTCTGGCCAGACATTCAAATGTCACAAAACCTCCCACGGATTTGATCTCTATCTTTTTTTCTTTGGCTTTAAATAGTGGACTCTCTGGTAACTAATGATTCGAGGAAATTGAAGATAGAAAAAATAAGTTCCACCATGAAGTCTGTCACTATTTCATAAACTTCTATTACAGAACTCCTCTACAGTATTTGCCTACAGATATTTCTTTTTGATTATTTAAGACAATAAACTTTTGATTGTGTTACATTTTTATTGATACGTTTTTACACCATCTGTTTATAATTATTGCATTCTTCCTTAAAAGGAGATTATAAGTATTTTTAAATAACTTCTGCAGCCCGACATGATCTGTAGAAATTATATAAAAGATTCATTTTTTAAAGCAATAGAATACCCATGAAAAGAATTCAAACAAACCTTGCCCCAAAGATAATGTCTGCTGCCTAAAACGGATCAATAGAATAAAATGAGACCACTAAAAATGAGACCACTAAAAATGAGACCACTCAGAAGAGAGCTAAATCAACGGGCTCTGTTTAAAAATAAACATTCACAAGCTTGCAATTTTACTCTCATTGACCCTAGAATACAATATACGGCGAAAAAAATTCAAATAAATATGGGGTTATGAAAACCTTAGAAAGACCGTCAAAAATTAGTGTGATAGTTGATCTGGCAGTATGGGCATGAGCTTGGTGAAATGCTTAGTGCTATCGCTTTAGACTGCAACTCTTCATCTCTAAACTGGCCATTTTCTTGAGGGTTTTGAATGCATAGCTCATCTTCACTCAATTATTGATCTGCATATTGTATCGCATAAAAATATTAAAACATTAATGGTATGAACGTATGGTGTAGTGCTGTATAGTCATGTAAGTCATGTGATCCATCACGTGACTACTATTACATTAACTTATAATTCATTCACGTCTCACCAAATTATTTCAACACTACATTGACTTCCGGATACCATCTGTAGATTAATTTGACCCATTACGAGGGTGTGGCTGATATATACTGGGTGTACGGATCTTCAGGTGTACAGATCTCTTCTCAAACTCCTGCACACTTCCATCCAACTCTTCTCTACCACCGAACCATGCACGAAGTACTTACATTGTCGTGTTCGCCATCAGCGGGCCATACAGTGACACAGCTCTACAATGTGCAGGAGTCCCATATCCCTTACAGCAAAAGCAGTATCATAAACCACCACAACAACATTTTCCTCAACCAGGTCCGCATCAACGGCCGGTCCAACTACTACCCTCGGCACGCTAGCGTGCAGTATTCTGGAGGCTATGGCGGGCTTTCCAAACATGAATACAGTGAAAAGAAAACCGACCCGACGGCCCTTGTTCAGAACAAAAGCAACATCATCGACCTAAAGCACCATTCCAAGAACGAATACCAGGAAAATCTCGATTCAGGTCTACCGACATCTGCCGATTTGTTGACCCCACAAAACACGAAATACTGGACCGATTACAATAAGCTTATATACAAGCCACAATCGTTGATCGAGCTCCAAAACTTCCAGGACAACGGAAATCACCGCAATTTCCCCCGCATGACCTTCACTGGCTACTCTACAGGCCAAGAAGAATTTTCTGCTCTCACAGATAATATCGATGATGTGTTCCGGAGGAATTTGGAGAGTGCAGACTGCATACAGGGTGTCAACTTCCTCTCCGAGATGGAGAATGCGTGGGGCTCCTTCACCAATGAAATGATACAGTACTTGAGGGATGAGTACTTTAATAACGGGGTCAAGAGCAAATACAATTTGTGGGTTTACGGGTTTTACGGTCACAAGACTCCCGGTCACGTGGCCCGGCTTCGAGCAATCAAAACCTTTGCTGACTTTGCCCGCAACTCCACACTCTTCTTTCCTATGCGAGCCCCGCAGCCTTGCGAAATGCTCTCGGTCGATTACGATCCCGGAAACCTTTGGCATCTGTGTGCAGTCCAGTCTGTTTTCATGAACTCGCTCTGGGGCCTTAACTGCTCCATGCAGGATCAAGTCAAGATGGCTACCATTGAAAGCAATCTTCTTCGGGGCTACGATAAACGGAATGTGGTCAACGAGATCCGTATCGTGCTGGAGCAGGATGCCGAACCATGTGGAGTAACGGAAATCTCCGACATTTCCCAAATCCAAAACTTGTATAGCATGGGAATCGTTGATGTTGCCAAAAAAACCACCAAAGAGTTGAAGTTTGGGTTTTCCAACACCGCCAAGGCGGACTTTTCGTGCAATGGAGTCCGTGGTCCTGCATCCAAACACGAATTTCCTAGCACTGCAAATGTCTACGAAAACCGTCATCTCCAGGAGATTTTGGGAATAGACAGTTTCCCCAAGATCATGCAGGCATCAGAATTTGTGACAGAATTTAGCACCAGTTCCCTGATCAGAGACCAACTCAAAGAAGACCGCAAAATCATTAGCCGGGTGCGTATGCAGGATCACATGGATGCCATTGGCGGGGATCGAGGAGAATTAATTGAAGACCTTTCCATGTTAATTGACGAGTATTCTGTTGGGTATTCAGATGAGTCGGATTATGAGTAGATAATGAAAAAATTGATCTCTTGTCTTTTTCAATTACTTTCTGATTTATACTGCATCTAATCCTTATGATACCTATGATTATAATTATAATTTGGTGTGATGATCAACAAAATATCATTCAGAAACAATGAAAAACTGTTTTTTATTCTTTTGATCTATGATTAAAAATGTTAAGCTTTGTTGATCCATCTTGGGTTTCCCCTATGTATCATCATTACGTGGCAGCTCAACGAGGATTCTAAGGTTACTTAAATAGCCTGACTAATGTTACTTAGTTCGAAGCAAAGTGACAGAGTTAAACTATCCAAGAGAGTGTTCAAACCTACGTTGATTGAGTATAATTTTGCCAGTGTAAGCTCAATCATTCCTACGGGTAGTGTGCTACCCATAATCGCGTACTCGGCCAGAATCCTCATTATACAGGAATCAAGCAGTGTGCTAGTATATAATGGACTCAAGTGACGTCCTCTTCACTTATATAAGTAGAATTACCCATGTCAACATGGTTATATATAAGATTGGTTAGACTAGGATATATGGCCATCAATTGGAACCCCGGAATTGGAGCCCGTGGTCGAAATTGACACTACTCCATGACCTCCAAAAAGCACCCACCTAAGGTTTTTGACTAAAAACATACTTCGGTAATCTCTGGAACTCCAGCATCTCGGAAAACTAATTTTTATTGGCCCAATACGGAAAAAGTGTGGTTTGCGCTGGGACTGTTTGTGCTGCGGTCACAGGATTTACGGGTGTGCTTCTATTCCAAGGGTCCAACTTAGCCAAGCCCAATTTAGATCATGGAATTCTTCTTTATACATTCTTGTCTGTTTTATACAGTCTTTTCGACCAAGTAGATGCCGTACTTGTCCTTCAAGGTCTTCATTATTGGGTCGTTGATCTCTGGAGACATTGGTGCCAAGAGACCTCTCTTCGACAAGGTGCCGTCCAAAATCTGCTCCACAGCAATGGCACATGGAACACCCACCAACTTGGCCATGGAAGAGTAACCCTTAGGGTCACCGAAGTCCACCAAAGTCGAGGTTCTGGTTTCGTAGGAACCATCAGCATGCTCGATTCCAAACTTGTGCTGCAAGCAGACCAAGTCTCTCTCGCCCTCCTCGTACTGCATCAACTCCTCCAACGTAGCACACAAAGTGTCCAATGGGTTGTTTCTAGGGGTGATTTTTTTGTCAGAGAACAAGCCCAACCATCTGAAACCAGAGAGGATTCTCTCCTTGTCGGCCTCGTCCTTGAAAGTGGCCAACTCAGAGATCTTGGAAATCAAATCCTTTTCGGAGTTGGACTTGGCACCAATCAAAGCGGCGAGCGCATCGTTCCATTGGCCTTCAGTCTTGAAAACATCATTCTCTTCCTCGCTCAAGAATCCCAAGTCCACCAAAACCTTGATGAATTCTGGGAAGCCTTGGAAACGCAAGGTACCACGGATCACCGTGTCAGCCTCTGGAATACTGTACAACTCCTTGTAGGTTGTAGAGTCTCTGTTTGGGTAGCACACGAAAGCGAAACCGGGGTAGATGAAGTATGGTGCAGCGGTGGCCATCAAGTCCTCAGACTTCACGTTGACCACTTTTCCGTCCAACCAGTAAGAGGCAGCATTTCTCAATGCCAACAACACTCCGCGCGACGACCAAGAGAACTTGTAACCCAATGGGTTTCCGGAGTTCTCCGGAGCAGGCAAACCACCACAGTATGACAAGAACGACTTGATCTTACCGCCAGCCTTGTGAACCTCGTCGATGGTCTTGACGGCATACAAGTGGTCAATACCAGGGTCCAAACCAATCTCGTTCATCACAGTGATTCCAGCATCCTCGATCTGCTTTTCCAATGCCTTCAACTTAGGGTTGATGTAAGAAGTGGTGACCACATGCTTCTTGTTGCGAATGGCCGATTTGACCACCAATTCGTGGAAGGTGTAGGGAATCAAGGAGATCACCAAGTCGGATTTGGCCACAGCAGCATCAAGAGCCTTCTCGTCGTTGACATCCAAGGAAACAGCATCAGCAACTGAACCAGCCAATTGTTTGGCGTTGTCCAAGGTTCTGCATGCAACCGTAACGTTAATGTTGGGGTTGGCAGCAAGAATATCGACGGTAGGCTTTGCAACGAAGCCGGAGCCCAATAAAAGTACTTGTTGAGTCATTATTTCAATTGGTGGTAATTACTAAGTCTAAGGTGTCAAAAAGAATACCTAGTCAAAGTGCGGAGGGTTTCAATGAAAAGTGCGGTGTACGAGATATAAGTGGAGGGACGGAAAATATATAGGGTGTTGAGACTTGTATGGCGGCTTTCCTTGCGCTTGTGCGTCGCCGATACAGGTCGTGACTCATCGATAAGGCACAAGACGTCAATCAAAGCCATTCGCACCCGTACCTTCGAAGCACTCCACACCCAGACTAATTACTTACATTCTTCATTATTAGTATATTATATCCTACTAAACTACTTCATTATACACTATACTCTCCTAGTATAAACTATACTCCACTAGTATACTCTACACTCTTACTGGTATACACTTCTTTTCTACTAGTAAACACTATACTGCCATTAGACTGTACTTTTACTGCTGTCCTTCATTTTTAGTACATTGTCCCTAATTTCAGTATAACTTTCTTTCTCTATCCTATCCTTCTGAAGTAAAATAAATTTTTTGGCTTTCTCATTTTTTCGAAATTTCCCAAATAGTGAATAAATGGAGTCTTGAGCTAGCATAAATACAAATAAATATTTATTGTTTCCTCTCAATTCGAGACTATAAGGCATAATATTCTTTAATTGTTTATCAAGACGTGATGTTTTGAATAGTTTGGCTGCAAACCCGAAAATGGGACGGAAATGGGACAGAAATAGGACTACAACTGAGACCGGAACTGGAACCGCGGGGAAACACCCGTGAACCATGCTACACCAGGATCAGAGGATCCAATCCAAACCACCAATTTTCGGTAGAGGGACAACAGAAATTGGATTTTTGAGATTCCGGAGTTCCAGAGATCACTGAAGCCTTTTTTTGTTTGAAAAAAGTTACACAGTGCCGCGACCAGCAAACCTCACTGAAGCATAAAGGTTCAGAAAGCTGAACAAAAGGACATATACCAGAATTCCCCAGCACTTAAATTCACTTCCATTATGTGCAGCACTTCTATGATAATTCTCGTTAACGATTAGTCATTTTTCTTCTGATACTTCTACAGATCTAAACTTTCTCTTTCAATTCTTACATGGTAGAGTCAGTCAAATAGCATTTTGACCTTGATTAATAATTCATCAACAAATAAAATTTGTTAACTAATAGTTAGACATTATAAATTTTTGCTTGTAGGCTAGAAGAAAAAGATATTTGTACTCCGGAAAAGAAGTTCATATTTTCAGGAAGTTCATTAATTTAAAGGGACTACCTTGAAGTAGATAACTGATAAAGTACTGAGATCTGCTAAGGTAATACTTCAGAAAGTGGCCATCAAAGTTGAATTTATCCTTAGTCTGGAGCCTAAATTTTTTCTGCTGGAATTATGAACATAAGAGGCAAGAAGGTTGTATCTCTGGAGCCATGGCCTATCAGTGACGGACTAGAGATGAATCCACTACTACTATTGATATAGGCATGCATGTATAAAAACCACGTCAAAGCAGCGCATCTCTACTTCAGGCTTAAAAAGACTCTTATTCTGGAACAAAGAGCATATTTGGGGACTGAAAAAGAATAAAAGGTTTCTTATTTAAGAGACAGTCCAGGGTATCATTGAAACCCACCTTAACTAAGACCCAGTCAAATTCCAAGTATGGTGATGATCTCAGCTAGCAAACTATATGATATATAATGTGCACCAAATGAAGCTTTTAGCCACTAATAATTAATGTAACTATATCTAGTCACCTATACCTAAAGACCTAATCACTGGCAGCTACTAGTCTACAGATACTTTTTTTCTCTTGCAATTTCTATTTAGTAATTTTTTTGAGTCTGATTCAAT
>NKZX01000787.1:0-33566 GCA_002374535.1 Metschnikowia kamakouana
CTTTCTTTCCACGTTTTGTAGTTACGAAATTTGGGTCATTCTGTTCCGTACCGTACATGGTTGGAGTTTCTTATCTGGTGTCAAAGTATCAAAGACAAAGTGTTCTTTGTTTGAAAGTGGAAGCTGAGATAAGAAAGTAGTTGACACAAGTTCACATAGATCCGCGAGAAAAAGCACAGAAGTCAACACCGACACAAATCGGAGTACAGACGCTTCGTAAATACTAGTGCTACATTTTTTACTGGTTTAAAAACTTTGAATATTAATAATAATAAACGTTTTCCGATAACCTGTTACTGCACAGCCCTAAAAGCATCACTATTCTGCCACATTTAGTCCTTAGACATATGAAAGAATATATTAAACATCAATTTTGTTTACTTCGTTATTTCGTTCATGATATCTTCTAATATATTTCCTTTATAATCATGATATACCCTGGTTATTTGTGACTTAGTGCTATTATGACACCAATGTTCGGCTTCTATCGAGTAGTAATAATATCTCAAGAATTTCAAAAGCGAAACTTCTTCTAGCTTAAAGTCAAAATATCCAGTACTTTTGCCCGATGAAATGCACTTAAAGCTCTAACTAAACATCCAGTAGCTTTGAAATCGACAATTAAACTAATTTTTTTGAAGACTCGATAAAATATCTGATCTTATACCTTAGAAGCAAAAATTCTGGCCAGAATCACTCTAAATTCTCTTCTGATGCAGTACAGAGTTGATGCAGCCATCAATTCTCAATGAATATCTACATACTGTATTATGAGTTGCATGTGATTTAATTTCCACAAACATAAAAGTGATAATTACGTATACCTGATAAAAGGATAAAATCAATCCTTCTGCTTCAAATCTCGCTGAGTAAATGAATTCTAGTGTACTCAGTTCCACATTCCAACTCAGCCTACACATACTCTTTTGCCCAAACAAGTTAAATCCTTGTTTTATGAAATCCCTTTCGAGATAGACACCAACTATACAATGAGTAGTCAACGAATAATTTCATTCTTGACAACTAGTTTCGGAGAGCAATTAGCAATTCAGAAAAAGCTTTTTGAAAAGAAATTCTGTAAACCATAAGAAAAGTAGACAAACTCGTATATTATTAAGTGTCATGACCAAGAAGCTGCTGATGGAGGATCAAAATTCCCCTAGAGTCCGTCGCGAGCTCAGGTGATCAGAGGTTGTATCAACCAGCGTAGGCTCTACTCGCTATACAGCGTCATATATCGGATCTCGCACCAGGCCTAATAATCTCATACCTGATACTTTATTTTCAATTTTGGATTTGATGATTTCAATCATCTCAAACTCCGCAATCAGTGCGAGCCTGACTTTTGTCTTTCTATTTCTCTCGCCGTAAAGTTTTAATTGATGTCTTGGAAAAGCTTTAGGATCTGAAATAGTGTACATTTCTGCAGTATGCGGAACCAAGAAACAACACTACCCTCTGGCGCTCATACTCAACGGTAAGTAGGAAATGTAATTTTGATTGTTCGAAAAAAATTCGGCTGATCTGTATACTTGGGATATGATCCATGAGTTGCTAAAGACATTCAAATATCAAATGCTTCATTGGTTACTTCGAAGTGTATTGTTCTGCCACCTTCACAACTGATTCATCGAACCTTACAGACTTTCTGCGTTCCCCATTATAGTCTAAAGGGATTTCGAGCTCCTCACCTTCAGCTAGTTCATCAGAAACCTTTTCAAGCATTTTCTTTATTTCCTTTTTCTCCTGGCTTTGCTCAACTACACTAGACTTTCGTCTTTGGTTAGAGTCAACTTCTTTCTCGCATTTATCGCAGTTGCAAATGAAGCCCCAATTAACGCGAAGCTCTCTTCGCCTTTGATTAGTCGCATGGCTAGGATTCACATAGGAAGTTGTGAGCTCCTCACCAGCCTTCAAGTCTTTACTAGCGTACACTTTGAGCCCGTCATGCTTCTTAAGAGAAGTTTCCACATCAACGTTGGGTGCGCAATTGTGGTTCAAATGAGACTGTAAAAGATAGACACTAGAATCAAGGTTGTTAATGTTGTAAGACCCCATCCAAAGAAGAAACTCATCAAAGCTTATTCCTTCAGTAGATGCCATTGGAAAAACCCCCTTGAACATCTCATAGCCTTTCTCCCAAAGAGAGTCCTGTTGTTCTTCGACGAAAAGGGCTCCACCTTGCATAGTATCGAAAGCACCCGCTGACAGATTTAAAGCTTTGTATCTTGTTTTCTGGGAAACGCGGGCCATGGCTTTGAATTGTTCGCCTTTTTTCTTTGATTTATCAAGAAGTATGTCAGCATAGATAATAGCTATAGCATATAAAGCATTCCACTGTTCATCGATGCAATACTGGGAAAACTTCTGGAATCTTTCTGGATCTACTCGTTTGATCGTAGCTTTCGAGCCATGTTTTAAAGCAGCATGACGGACTTTGTCCAGTCTCTTGCATGCAATGGAGCACCAAATTTCCAGACATACATTACAGTCAAGACCTCTTAAAACAGATATACCCGACATAGATCTTGATGTATCATTTCCAAGCTTGCCGCAATATGTGCAAGCTTTACCAATATTTATGAGCTCAAAATGTGACAACAGCGGAACTAGGAAAAGTGGAGGTTCTTCCCAGATCAATTCCCCCCTCAGTATTGGCTTTTTCACAAAAAGTCCCTTTCCTCTTTCGGAAGTCATCACTAACTTCAATGTATCTGGTAGACAGAGGTGGGGAGTCTCCTTCGAGAAAATATCCTTTGCATAGCTAAATTGTTCAATGGGTGTATTCGGAACAAGTCCAAACTTTTGAAGATGCATTTTCACCCCTTCCTCAGACAATTTCCAATTAGAATGCCTAGATTTTACATAAGCATGGAGCTCGGGGATATCCAAAGACTCAGTCGATGGGTCCTCTTTCCATAGAGCGATGATAGAGTCAATAACTTCCCTTTCATGCGGGACATATTCGGACTCAGGTTGCTCTTTGTAATCGTTAATTTTGACAACTTCTATATCGCTTGCGCCCATCGTTGTGTGTGTGACTAGATGCTTCGAGGAAAAATGAAAGCATTTAATAATGTGGTCACGTGACCGTCTTTTCTCACGGTCAACATCTAAATGTTGCCCTTGCAGGACAATTGTACACCTCGTGAGAAGTGCAACGGTGCAAGTAAGAAAAAAAATCAAACAGTTCACGCTTGATACATGATCAGCAGCTTAAGAAGTTTAAGAATTCATACATATACATAGTGGAAAAGATCTTGTATGCGTTTTACTCGCTAAGAAATATTTATTTTCAAATGAGGGTTCTGTGTTTGTCTTCCTTAGATAACTTGTTGAGCGTTGCGTTGCGGAGCGCTCAGGTCATATGTATGGACTAAATACTTCAAAAGTGAAACTTCAGCAGTCATCGACTCTGTCATATCTTTCACCTTAACACTGCAAACAAGAGAATTAATCATTGAATTCTCAGTGTTAATGTCTCTCTAAGATATATCCCTTCTGATATACTTAATATATGATAATTAAATTTCGAGATGGAGGTCTAGTCAATAGCCATTTGTGACAGCTGATGCAATCGTTTCATGAAATCCTCAATGTAATTCTTATTGGATGATCTGCTCAGTGACATACACTAAGAGTGCATCGGATTTCAGGTCATTCCAACTTTGGGTACTGGCACTTGGTTCATGCGTTGCTGCACCTCGCACCTAACAGAGAAGGCTTACAGGACATCTTGCATGAGCTATCTTCCTGCACTGAACTGCAGGATAACCTCCTAGGTCTTCCAACCAGCGGAGATTACCCATATTGACATAGATTTGCATTTTCAATTCGCTCGCCTTAACGAAGAACAAGGATGGAGTTCAATATTTGTTCCGCTATGGTACTGAATAAAGTCTTCTCGAAAACTATTCATCCGAGTATAACAAAGGTCAAGCGGGCTCCATTCTTGGAATGTTTTGGGAAGGAAAATAGTATCAATGATCTTCGAAAATATCAACCACATTCCTCAAATCCACCGGAGATTTGGAGCAAGATTTCCAACTCCCGAAAACATCGTTCTAGGCTTCACTTAAGAGGGCTTCGCTCTCCACCAACACTTTGCCTTCCTCTGACAAGACTTTACTTTTGATCAGCTTGCCTGATAGAAAAGTATCATTACTCTCTGGCATGGACGTCTCTATGACCAAAACTTGATTAGCAAAGGTTGGATAACGATAAGACACATTTAAGGACTGTAGTTTAAAGTGCCTAATTGAATTACTTAATCCAGCACCAAACAAATGGGCACTGGCCTCAGACAGTTCATTGAGTAAAGTTGCTATGATGCCCCCGTGAATTAGAAATGGATAGCCACACATCCTATAGCCTAGGTGAACCAAAGAGATTGTCTTCTTCAAATTTGGCTCAAAGAAGAGTACAGGCTTGACCATCATTCCGCCGGGTTTGGCTATAAATTGACTGACAAGAGACTGCTTGCTTGCTGATTCAACGGCCCAAGAATGGAAATGAGAATCAATTTTAAGCCAATTTTCAGTATTGCAGTTCGCAAGCTTTTGGTACAAGGGATGTGACTTGACTTTATATTGAACTTTCACAGGTAGCATGTTATGACCTTCGAGCTTGGTGAATTTTACATACTGTTCAAAAAGTGTTTCGCTGAATGCTAATGTTGCACCAGCCAAAAATGAAGCAGTAATTAACTTCCAATTGAAGAACGACAAACGTTTCGGGAAAACTGGGATATTTGGAGATATCGTAGAACTGCGAGTAGCATAATGCCGGCTGCCCATCATCACTCGTATCGTTGTTCTGTCAACAGAAAAACAAAGTGTCAGGATTTGACTAATCTCATTTCTCTGTCCTAGGTTCAAATGCGAGTACTGCATATAAATACAGAACCTCATTCTAATTTAACATTCGCTTCTTCTCGAATCAACCGTGCAAAACAGTACATAGCTGAAACCCATTTGTCCTTCATTCCCGCGCCAGCCCGGAAGCGAAAAAAATCATCGCAAAAATTAAATTCGGAAATCCAGATCCACGCAAAAGACGTACATGACAATTTATTAGCACAATCCTGCCAATAAGTACAGTCAATCTTGATCTAAACCGTCTATAAAATCTATTCAGCAACACCTAAATAAATCGGTTGAATAAAATCAAATGGGAAAACCGTAGCGCCAAAATGCCAATAAATCTAAATCATCACAAATCATATATATAATAAGAATCAAGGCATGTGAAGACAGCTTAGAGATACTGCCACGTAAAGCCTACAGTAAAATATAAAAAATACACAGATTGCTAATAACAGAGCCACACTGCGCTACAAACTTCTAACTCTATTTTGACCCATACACATGAATCAGAAGTAATTACAGCTACCATCATTCCAGCTCCTTTCAATGCAACATACAAAGAAGATCGTTCTTAATATGTCATTAGCGATTAAATAGATAAAAAGCACTGACAAAAGTATTCAACAGCTGATTACTACTTGTACTTGATATATTACTTCGAAACAAATAAATTTGCATTGCCTCAGTGAATGAATAAATAAACCTTGATATAAAGATTCCACTTCCTACCCCCATCCAAATTCGAGTAAATTTACATTACGGGAACTGCTTCAACACAACTTACAACCAGGTAGGTCAAGGCCTTTAACGAGAAGCTACAAACATTTACGACACCTAATTTGAGTCAATTTACCTGATAGCAAATGTGACACATTTTAACACTTCCCGCCACACACAGCAAAAGCATAGCACACAAGACAAGCAATAATTAATTTGATATTCCATCGTTGTGGAAAAATTACTTATGCAGCTGCTCATTGCGCTACAGAGGTTATTCATTACGGTAATACTCGGCGGTGTACGTCCATTTGAATCAAGTGCATTTATTTAAACCCTTTCTAACGACTAAGTACTTCAATAATACGTGATAATAAAAATCAATGACCTCACATCTTGATTATTCTATCAGTGTCAATTTTCGAACAATTTCGGAGATTTCGCAGTGCAGGCTCGCGATGCAAAATATCAAACAATCTGTCATCCGGCTTGAATAGAAGCACTGGCTTAGTCTAACTGACGAGTCCCCATTTTTACCATCATCAAAAAATTGACGTCGAAACTGTCACTAAAGCCGTTGAACGCAGTCTTAAGTACGGCAAATTATCATGTGCGTTGTGAACCAGAACATATGAATACACACCTTGAATAATATAGTCAACTAACTACTGCACCGTTGCAAAGATACAGAACTTTTATCATCCTGCATCAACCATAATCCCATGTCACTTTGCAAGGTTTGAAAGATTCTAAAGTCACTCCGTGTGATAGTCTTAAATCAATATTATTAGGCTCCTCTATATGCTCGGGGCAATATACTTTGCTCCGTAGCGCCCGGTTATCCGACTTTGTTTCAAATTAAATTCGTAATCATTACAGTTAGAATTACGGACTTAGCAATGTTCTTAATAGGCCTACATTGAGTGCAATGGCTTCTAGACTGTAGAAGAATGGCGAAAGAATTGTTTTGAATTATATATATAGTTAGTAAAAGGCGGGTTTTTTGAAGGGTTTAGTCCAGAAAAGGGAAACACTGGGTTTTCATGGACGCAGAAGAATTGAACGCAAACCGACGTTTTATCTTATTTAAAATATGCTCGAAACTATACTGCGCAGTTCTTACAGGGCGAAACTGGGAGAGGTATATTTAATATACTGTGGAATTGGATATGCCATGATTATGTTGTTATGGGATGTTTCGGTGCTGTGTACCCGTATATGACGTGTGTAGTGTAATAGACTAGAGAAAGAGTATTTTGTTTGTTTAGTAGAAGTAGTCGTAGGATTTCGATATTAAGATTTCGTAGTTTATTTATAGTTGTTACTTTAGGGAATGTATTTCATGAAATAGTGGTAGCTCTAAGTTTATCGAAGCAGTATGAGATTAGAGATTTTACGAATTTAGACGTTATTTTTTCGGTAAATGGGTTGGGGTTGAATTTTTCGGTCATGTATCATACGAGCAACCATTCTCCTGGTTTAACAAATGAAAAAATTTCCCTTTGTTGAGCTCTGTTTTTGTACGTGTGTATTACGGTTTTTGTTCCTTAGCGGCCAGTAGGGTATTATCTGTTTTTGAAGGAACTAAATAATTAATATTGTGTTTATTTTTCGGGTGCATATGTTGAGTGTTTGAGCTACTTGGCTTAATTTCGGATTGCTGCTTGATGATAACTCTTCTCATCTACGTTACCAATATATGCGCGGTCGCCAAATCCGCCCACTAGATATATTTCATTCACCCGAATCTTTGCCCAGCGCGATTTATGCGGGGATGTGCCGCTATTAGGGAACCACCAAGGTGAATCAGGATGTCTGGTCGTAAAGCACTGCTCTAACTTAGTAATTTCTTTGTAATCTGTAAAGTCAACATAATTCAAATCTCCTATCAAATTGACTCTTGGCGATCCAGCTGGAGATGACTGTATACCTCCTGGATATGACATGTTTACAGTTTCCAGTGTCCAATGATCGCCTGTTCGGATAGTAAAGGAGTACGAAGATCCCTTCAAGATATTCTGAAATGTAGACCCAATTTCTACAATAAGCCAATATGGATCCCCGTCGCAATCGCAATCGGCATAATACTCCATAAAGGAAACTGGATGATAGCTGCCGGAAGAGTCACTTGTTTTGAAAGTATTAACATTCATCAAGGTCTCCCTAAAAACTACTGTTCTGGCAATTCTTGCCCCTTCTTCCTCACCTGGAAGATTTAAATTTCTGTCGGAATCTTTCGAAAGAGGTATCTGAATGCTTTGTGAAGATACTATGTTGAGGGCTGCAATAATATCTAATATTTTCATCTTCACTGTCAAAATGTCGAGTATTAAATTGCACTCCGCGTTTCGGAATTAGATGATCGCAATACCTCGCTTGCATATAGCATTTTCAATTCAACGGCAGAGATGCACACACTGGATAGAAAATAAGATGACAACAAGTTAAGCTGCCATTAAGAGTAAGTTTCGACCTAGTTTGAGAATCGTTACACAACACTAAACGAAACTTTGACTTTAATATTTAAAAAAGCCCGTAAGGTCTCAGATCTCGATGTCGCCGATGACATCATTACTGTCTATATCATTCAGGTCCTCCTCCATGAAATCTTCTCCATAATCATCCTCCGGATTTCTTATTGTTCGCCTGCCGAGTTTTTCGGCCTCCGCACCCAGGAGAGGTGTCGCACTTCTGTTGATTTGAGAGTATTGAGAACTGTTTATCGCCGTTAGGTATAAAAAGCACACTCTTTTTCTTCTTTTATTGTAAATAAACCAGTAGTATGACCACATAGTTTGATAAGGATGATTAAGGTCCTCCAATATAGACAGGTCAGATGGTTGAAACTCATATATTTTGCAACCGGGGTCACTCATTAGCGTTAATAAGTCGCTGGCTTTGGGCGAATTTGCATTGCTAAAGCTGTTTTTTCGAGTTTCTGAAATGTTTTGAGCTGAGACATTTGGCGAACGAGAAGGCAAAATATCCATATAGACATTGATTGTGTCCCAAATCCAACTGAGTAAATCCTCTTTTTTCCCAACAGAAATCATCTCGCTATTGAAGCGATTAATTAAATCTTCCGAGTTTTCAAGTTTGTGAAAATTTTCAGTTGAGGGCTGCAAATTAGAGAAGTCATGGTCAGGATAAGTAGCATTCAAAATTGCTATCAAATACGCGAATGTTTTTCTTGTGGAAGCCTTCTTCAAAGACCCGAATGGAGATTCATCTACCGCATATTCTTCGTTACTTTCTCCAAGTAAAGACAGGGATAAATTGGATCTGTGCCCAATTTTATCAGCACTCTCGAAAAATTCTGATCTGTTGAATGTAAACAGGTTTGAGCTGCTACGTCTTTCACGCTCCAAGAAATCAGCACTCGAACTTCCCTTCCGCACAAAATTGGGATGAGGGGGTGAAGCGCTGCTACCGAATAAAGAGTTAACGGATTGTTTTCTCTCTCTATCAATCGATTGAGAAAGTTGGTGATCTTCCAAAATTTGTTCCACGTGCTTGTCTATTGTTTTGAATAACTTCTTGTCAGAACCTATCGCTTTTGTTGTAAATAGGTCACAGCCACCTTTGATTATTAGATTGTTGTCAAGAGATTGGAAATTTAGTTCTTGGTTAACCAACTCTATGTCAAGCTCGTCCATAAACTTCATCGTGGGCTATGAAGGAGTGAGACAAGCAATACTGCTTATCGAAAATAACCAGCCTCAAACCCGCGACGAAATATTGAGTGTCAGATCACGTGGTACACTCTCGTATTTCCAGCTTTCCAATTTCGAACTCAACACTATTTGAAAACTCTGAACCCAGAGTATTTGAAGAGATTACTTTTGCGAAGCGCCTCAACTTCCATCTTGAAGGTGGTCTATCAGAATGTGAGAGACTAACTCCCTTCGAACCAAGCTCACGTGGCATGGATCTTTCGTCTTCAAAGTCAGGCTCGTAAAATTTCCAGAGTAAAATTCTCTTCATTGCGAGCTTCGACCACGTGTAGCCTAAAGCTGGCGTTTTCTTTTCTGGCCCTTTGAAATGCGCTAATTTGCGGTCTAAATGTTTCATCTCTTCGACCTTGTCCTCGAAAGTATGAATTTTTCTCTTTTTGAAGAAATGGATTTCATGCTCCTGGTCTTCTTTCGTCTCCGGTACTACTGACGCCAGATTCCAACCTGAAAACACTCCAACTTGATTCTCAAATTCGAGAGGATCATATCGTGTTGCAGGGAGGCCATCAGAACTTTCCGAGCTGAACACATCACTCACTTGGTTAGAAATCAAAACAGCTACGCTGTATTTTCTTGCCAAGGTCGACAAGTATTTATACAAATAAAGAAGATAATGCTTTTTCGAAGTCCTGTTTCTAAACGACAAATCGCTCTTCAAATATTCATTGGACAGTTCGTCAAACCGAATCTTGAGCTGACGGAAGCCGGGGGTAGAGAATAACTCATCTTCTTGCTGTGATAGATAGTCCCTCAAATAAGCAGACGAGTTGATAAAAGCATCTTCGGATCTTAAATGATGTCCTATGCTATCGATAAATATCATTTTAACTTTTCTTCCACATGCTTTTTCTTTCTCGAGTTTGGCCTTAAGCTGTGTAAATAGTATATGGTCTAGGTTTTCTATATCCTGACAATATATGTACGAGATGTTCTCAAGAGTCTCTTCATCCAGTGAAGTGAAATCCGAGAGACGTCTGCTCTCCATTAACGCTTCCGTGGATATGTAGATACTACTTTCTTGCGTTTGTTTGCTTTCAGATGACGTTTTGATCTGCGCTGCCAACCAGAGAAGAAACTGTGATTTTCCAGTGCCACTAGCTCCGAAAACTTCTGTTACTTGACCAGGGTAGATTCCCCCGCCCAAGTTTGCGTCCAACAATTTTAATCCAGTAGGTATAACATTGTTTTCGAAAAAATCAGTAGGACACAATTCAGAAATCAAGAACTTTGACAATCCTTCTAAACACATAGTTGTCAAATCTGAAGATTTTCCCACACGAGATGCTGGCATGGCACTTTGAGGAGATGGTGTGCTTTGGTTTATTAAATTAACAGAAGTTAAACCATTTCGGATCAGCGTATTCTCCACTGCAGTGTAAGATTCACCATTCCAAATGCTAAGTATGTCTGGAAATTCCTTCCCTAGATCCATGAACACTTATGTTTCGAGAATTTTTGTGTTGCGCGTAATCGAGTTGTTCGGGCCTGACCTACGTAGAATCCACAAGAAAGAGAATAGTTATGTACAATTACGAAAGAAAGCTTAGAGAGTTACGCAGCTTCGATTAACTATAAGCTAATGAGCACCAGAGATGAAGAACCACTTGTCGATAGACTTGTCGATTGGTGCTGCTGGAAGTGGAGAAGCCTGAGGAACTTCGGCCGACTCAGTGTAAGAAGCAGTGGAGCTCAACGAAGTGTTTGTCAAATCAATCTCACCAGGGTTAGTGGATCCCTTAATCAATTTGTCCCATGCTTCAGCACATTCTGAGATCACTTCATCAGCGTACTTCTTATTCTTACATTCACCTGAGAATGCAAATTGATTCTCGGGCTTCCCGTCAGGAATTTTGTAAATTCTGAACCACTCATTGGTGGCTCTTAATAATCCTGGCAAGTGAGTCTCAACATCCTCGATGTCATTTAACTTCGAAGCCAAAGGGTCGTTCACGTCGATAACGATCACCTTCCAATCAGTTTCGCCTTCGTCCAACAATGCCATAACACCCAAAACCTTAACTTGTTTGACTTGGCCAACAGTTGCAACCTGCTCACCAATCTCACAGACATCCAAAGGATCATCGTCACCTTTTGCCTTCGTTTCTGGATGAACTTGATTAGGGTCTTCCCATGTTTGTGGGAAAGCACCGTAGTTGTGAATGTAACCATGGTGTGGGAAACAGTTTCTCACGAATCTCAACTTGCCCTTTTTAGTGTCTTGAATGATTGGATTCAACTTTTGCTCCTTGGAGATCTCCATCTTGGCGTTGGTCCATCTTGGAACCTCGACAATCATGTTGAGAATAGTCTTTTCCTTGTTAGCGTACAAAGGGATGTCGTGGAATGGAGAAACAGGCTTTCCATCCTGTTCAATGTAAACCTTGAAATCCAAAGTGTTGGCGGCACCAACTTGACGGGTAGAGTAAGACATTGTGCGTTGTTGGTGAGGCAATTGACCAAAATTCTTTGGAGTTTTTTTACTCGGTTTGCATATAGTTTGATCACGTTATATCACCTGTTCAATATGTACAATACTTTTCGCAATAAGTAGTTATTCAAATCATTAGCGATCAAAGGGTTGCAAATTGCGTTAATTTCCGCTTTTTTTGCCAATAACATTCCTCTTGTAAGCTCTCTGCGAACTAGGTTGGTATTGTAGGAGTCAATGAGACTCGTGCTCAATGCAAGGATCTCCTTGAGAAAGCACATAAGCAATTTCCACTCCCTCTTCGCAATCGTGAGAAACTCACGCTCATGCTCGAATAAAAATGCACCAGCAAGCTGAATGTTTCGAACATGCCCTTGACTAGTAAACAAGTAATTCCAAAAAATTCTTAAGCCATACACATCAGAGTCAAAAAATGCCAAGATAGGTATTTGAGGAAGCATTTGTCTGATTATCCGTGTGGCTGTCCTGGTTGCGTGATCCGGAAAGCCCTTCCCACTCATCAAAATAACAGAGAGCTTTGAGTCCTTGATGAAATCACTGAAAGATCTGAGTATGGCTTCTTTTTCAAGTATTATCACAACATCAATGCATTTATGCAGGCGAATGTTCTCCAAAGCTTTAAAGTTGGGAATCATACTTAAGTCATTATCATATCTTAATTCCAAAATAGAGTTTGAAGAGAATTGCATTTTTATTTCTGGACCACCCCAAATCACACCTTTCGTTGATGGCGTAATTAGCAAGTCATCCGCCATATACAACTCGAGTGACTTGCAAATTCTTCGTAGCGCTATATTCAGATTTTCCTGGTTTCCGTTGAAAGCTGTGACATCTCGATAGTAGATATCTCTTAAAGTCGTTCCGCCTGGGCTATCTAAGTTGAAAATCAGAAGTCTTAGGGCAAATACAATAGAAGAATAACGAATTGATTGGCTTTTTGTTTCTCCGAACTCCCGAATATTAATTAGTTTATCTGATCCGTCTTTGCGTTCTCGCTTGGTTGAGTTATGTGTTTGTATTACCAACTCTTTTTCACTGAGGCATATGGAAGAACATGCCTGCCATGCCGCTGAAACAATTTCTATCGGTCTCATGCTTCATGTTAGAATTTTGTATAAAAACAAAGTCTGCAACATACTTGTAGTCATCAACTTTCCTTGTAAGATCATAAACTTGTGTTTCCTCTTCGATTAAACTTTTCAAAAGAATGCTATGAATCATCACTAGGGAGGCTGCAAATGTTTGAATTGCCAGATCTTGATTCACAATTGTTAGTGTACGTATTCAAGCAATATTAGATGAGTGGGGTATTCATTCAGGTGTGTCTTTCATAAATACGACAGCTCTTTTTCTTTTATTTTACTGAAGAGTACTTAATTAATTTTTCATGAATGTCAAAAAGTGGATGGAATTCACGAAAGATGCGAACTGCGTGTCTAAATTTCATGCTGCTCAAAAAGTTCTGCCACATGTTTCGCTTTCACGACCATATCAGCTTCTGAAAATTAACAGGTGTAATATAGAACAACGTTTTTTGCCGGAAATTTTTCAAAACCAAACTGTACCACATTTTGATTGCACTTCTTTACTCCATATAAACTTGTTCTCCCCATCTAGAAAACGAAGACCAAGAAAAATTATATCATCCTGCATACATGATACCCCTCGAATTTCCCGAACAAACTTCAGAGCAGAAAAGAAATCCGACGGCACTTTTAAAGGGCACATTCTCTCATTAGTTTTTTTTTTTTTTGACTATCATAGAAAGCACCGAAAAGTCTTAGTCGAAAATGCCTCCCATTAAATCCGGAGACTCTAGCTTGTTCAAGAGATTTTACTACACTTCGGGTGGCGATAACGGTGCCCGTTGGGCCTTCTTTGCAATTTTGATCGTGCTTATTATCATATTTATCTTGGGAACCATCAGAGTTAATAAAGGTCGGGCCAGAAAGGGAAATCAACCAATATTTGGAACTAGGTGGATGACGCCACCATCATATCTTCAATCACAAGGACAATACAATACCAACTCGGACGGCCAAAATGCATATGTTCCCACGTATACAGCCACAGCAAACGATAACGATTTAGGCTACTATGATCCGAATGGAAACTTTCATTCGAACCCAAATACTAAAGCTCCTCAAATGCCAGAGGCGGCGCACTATCGAACCACTTCAAATGCCGGATATCCTTCTGGAAATGCAGAAAATGCACCTGTGGTTAGCGACGAATCCTCAATGTACAGAAGACCTAGTGGACCCCCACCGAATGGTGAAAGTTCTTCGTCGCACGAAAATCTGATTCAGAGACCTAATTACCCTCCTCCACAAAACTGAAGGTATTTGCCTGCAGTTAATGTCGCCGTGAGGCCTCTTCTAAGTGGCCTTAAGACTGGGAAAGAATAAACTTCAGTTCTAGAAGACCTTTGTAACTGGGGTGATCCCAATAAATTTGGGTTTCACTCGTCGGTATTTTATTTAAATGGAACAGGCCAAGGCTTAGTTTAGTGTTATATTTAGTTGCTTTGCGAATAGTGAACTCTTAGTTCTAGATGTAGCTTTGTGATTCTTCAAATTATCTCAACGGATTTTCATGATGCATCTAGGTACAGCCAGCAGATAGTGAGAATCATAACCTGTTGCGCGTTAACATAAACGCTCTCGTAATCTGGCAAGTGCGTCTTATTGGCTAATTATAACTCCTTTAAGTACTGAACTTATGTAGTCATCTCGTTGCTTGTATTCTTGTTTGTTTCTAACAAATCTTGGGAAATCCTGATCTGATAATCACAAGTTGAGCTGATTTGATACTCTTCAAAACTAAGCCGGGGCTTCCACCTTGTATAGTCCAAGCTCTGGAGACTTCTTCATGTGACATCGCTATTAAACGGTTACCGATCCTTCATGTCGTTAAAATGGAGTAGGGCACTATGCGAAACTCTATAATGACGAACTCTATACTCTACACTTGGCTATGGGAAATTTCTTGGTTGATATAATCTCTCGGATTTGGAGAAGATCACATAGTCTAGAGAAATTACTGCTTGTGATATTATATCCCAAAAATCATATGGTCTTAGTAATTATTATTTATCACATGGCTTGGAATGTTATTTCGTTGATGCAGGAAAATCAAGTCGCGAATCATGCGAGAGAACTTTCAGAGGCGATGCGTAAATAATAAACATTACGTAAGTTAATCCAGACACTTGATGGACACTGTAAATATAAAAAAAAAGAAGAATTGAAAGTTAAGCAGTAATGCCTACTATGGTTTATAATAGCTAAGCTGTCGATCGTCTTCTGAACATACCCCTACCCTCATAGATTATGATCATAGATGACACGTCTGCATGTATGCAAAAATATGTGCATGTCGTGACACATGTTGTGCATGTCTCGAGGTCATTCGAGGAAGCGGCTGGCTTTGTTGCGCATGCGCGTCATCGCAAATCCCTGCACATTATTCGGAGGTCTGTTTTCATCGCGAAAGGTGAGTTGCTCGCATCGATAATATAAAAGCACGGCTGATTTCCGAGTCGCATCAATTTCTCTTACTCAATTGTAAGCAAAATGGCAGACTCTTCCACGTCCTCCAATAGCTCAACATCTGCTTCGCAGTTGTTGTCCTCCCTTATTCCTAACTTGGTAATATTTTCAGTCTTTATGGTTCTTTTCATTGTTCTCAGGAAGAGTCAGAGAAGAGTTTATGAGCCACGTTCGACTGTTGACACAGTGCCCAAGGATTTAAAACCCGAAGAGTCCCCTAAAGGCGCTTTTGGCTGGATCACTCAATTGATGAGGAAACCTCAGTCTTATATCCTCCAACAGACTGGCCCTGATGGTTTTTTTTTCCTCCGTTACTTACTCGAGTTTTCTATAATTTGCTTTTTGGGCTGCTTCCTTGTGTGGCCAATCTTGTTTCCCATTGATGCTACCAACTCAAATGGCAATAAACAACTTGACATTCTCACATTCGGTAATGTGAAGAACAAGTGGAGATATTTTGCACACGTGTTCATCTCATGGTTATTTTTCGGCTCAGTTATATTCATTATTTACCGTGAATTGGTATATTATACCACCTTCAGACATGCATTGCAGGCTACGCCATTGTATGATTCTTTACTCTCATCTAGAGTATTACTTTTGACCGAAATTCCCGAGGTTGCAGTCGAGGAGCCAAAGCTCAGAGAGTTTTTTCCAACAGCCACCAATATATGGTACGCTCGTGACTATACAGATTTGAGTAAACTCGTTGAAGAGCGTAATAAACTTGCAGGCAAATACGAGGGTGCCTTGAACGGAGCCTTGACTAAAGCAAATACCTTACGTTTGAAATGCGAGAAGAAAAACGAACCAATTCCACAACCTGAGGATGATCTTAACAAGTACTTGAAGGATGGCAAGAAAAGACCAACGCACAAACTCAAATTTCTTATTGGAAAAAAAGTTGATACTTTGGATTATGGTGTTGAGAAGTTAGGGGAATTGAACCGTGATATTAAAAAGGAGCAACTCGAGCACAATTCAAGGGCTCAACTCCCTTCAGTTTTTATCGAGTTCCCTACTCAATTAGAGCTTCAGAAAGCTTACCAAGCTCTCCCTTACCACTCAGAACTTAAGAGAAGCGGCAAGCATGTTGGATTAGCCCCTGAAGACGTCATTTGGACAAACCTCAAATTGACCAAATCTAAGAGAAGAATGAAGAAGGTTTTAGCTTCTACGGTTTTAACTTTAACTATCATTTTTTGGTGTATTCCTGTGGCTGTGGTTGGTGCCATTTCCAATATTAACTTCATTACCGAAAAACTTACATTCCTTAAGTTCATCAACAAAATGCCAAGCTCTTTGATGGGTATCATTACGTCTTTATTGCCAACAGTTGCATTGGCGATTTTGATGTCTCTAGTGCCCCCATTTATAAAGAAAATGGGTAAGGTAAGTGGTTGTATTACGGTGCAAGAAGTTGAAAGATATTGTCAGAACTGGTTTTTCGCATTCCAAATGGTTAACTCTCTTTTCGTTATGACAATAGCCTCGTCAGCAATCGGCGTTATCCAGGATATTATCGGTAATCCCGGACTGGCTTTACAGTTGTTAGCGTCTAAAGTTCCTAAGGCGTCTAACTTTTACATTGCATACCTTTGCTTGTATGGGTTAACTTTTTCATCAGGAGCTCTTTTGCAAATTGTCGCTTTAATTTTGTCGAAAGTTTTAGGAAGGATCTTGGACAAGACTCCAAGGGCCAAATGGAATCGTTACATCACATTGGGCCAACCATTTTTTTCGGTTCTTTACCCCAACTTTCAACTTGTTGCAGGCATCGCTCTCTTATATTCCATCATCGCTCCTTTAATCTTGGGTTTCGCAGCCATTACGTTCTTCCTAATTTTTGTTGCGTTCTTATACAATTTGATCCACGTGATGAAGCCGAATGCCACTGATGCACGCGGACGCAATTATCCTTTGGCAATGTTCCAAATGTTTGTCGCTGTATACTTGGCAGAGGTTTTGTTGGTGGCTTTGTTCGTTTTTGGTAAGAACTGGGCATGTGTGGCCTTGGAGGGTTTTTGGATTTTGGTGACGGCCGCATGCCACATCTACTTTAAGAGAACGTTTTTGCCTTTATTGGAGACAGTTCCAATCTCAGCTCTCAAGTATGCTGCAGGCGATCGCACATTTCAATATCCTATGTATGATCAGGGCTTGAAGGAAATTAAAACTGAGGGTGAAAACTACTGGAAGGGAGGAAACCAACTTGGTTTAACTGACTCACCAAAGGACCAAGTTTTGGCTGATAGGGAAGAGTCTGATCTTAATACTGCTACTGGAACAAATGAGAAGCTCACCAGTGAAGATAAGGTGATATCGGAGTACCCTGGCAGTCCAAAGACGCGCACGAAGTCGTCTGAACTGGCTGGAAGCACCATATCCAGGTTTTTCAAGCCAAAGACCAATACCTTCGACATGGTGCGTGACACAATGCCCGACTGCTATTTCAACTATATCCAGTATAATGCTGATTTCGTGAGAACAGCGTATGACGACCCTGCGGTGAATGCAACAGAGCCTCACATATGGTGCGCCAAAGACAAGATGGGTTTGTCTGAAATCGAGAAGAATAAAGCTTTGGAGAATGGTGTTGATTGCAGTGATGCTGAGGCCGGTTTCGATGAAAACGGCAAGATCCAATACTTTGGTCCTCCTCCAACTTACGAGGATTCGATTAAGGTTTAGTGTACGTCATTGAGACCATTTAATTTTTAATTTTGATTATTGCTGTTTATGATAAGTTTTCATCTCGCACCCATTAAATGCTTAAGCCATGATCTAAGCTCATCTTGATACACAGTGACCAGGTATGACTGAAAAAAAAAATGGTTTTATCACCCAACAAACTTGCCATTACTTCTTCACTTGATGTTGAAAGCTTTGTTCAACAACACGGTCATCATCAGAACTGGATTCTATTCTTGTAATACCTTCCTCGGTTCCGAATGATCCACGCCAGCCGTTTTCAATCAAATAATTTTTAAATTTCACATCTTGTTCAAGTAAATCTTCATCTTTTAATTGGGGAATAAAGAAGAAAGCAACCAAAACTCCAGAAAGACCGCAAATTGCGGCGATAATGAAGGTCCATCCTTCCCCTTTTGCGTTCTGAATGGGCGTGAAAGTCTTCGTACCAACGACAGCACCAACTTTTCCAATAGCAGCTGAAAGACCATAAAATGTTCCTCTGATTGGAGTAGCGAATGACTCTGAAGAGGTTAAACCCATCATGTCTCCCGGTCCCAAGTTTCCCAGAGACATCATAAGTCCGTAAAAGACAATGAACAAAGCGGTAATATTCTTTAACTTATCAAATGCGAGACCTATGATAAGTCCGAAAACGATGTAGCCGCAAAATCCCACAATCAAGGTATTTCTTCTTCCAATCTTGTCACAAATATAAGCACCGACTATGACACCAGGAATTGCAATTATTCCTAGAAGTAAGTTCCACTCAGCAACACG
Source organism: Metschnikowia kamakouana (assembly GCA_002374535.1). Classification (NCBI taxonomy): domain Eukaryota; kingdom Fungi; phylum Ascomycota; class Pichiomycetes; order Serinales; family Metschnikowiaceae; genus Metschnikowia; species Metschnikowia kamakouana. Next base: position 18,788 of record NKZX01000787.1, read on the forward strand.
TTCAAGGTTACCCTTTTGGGATTTTGGCAATACAGAGGCGATAATGGTACCCGAGAAAATACCATTTGGGAAGGTGACGAAGTCATAGAGAAACCAACAGCCACATGTGCCCAATAGCCTCTTCCAGTGGTATTTGAAGGCTAACCAATATGGGACGTCTTTGCGGATTGCAGATTGCTTGAAGAGTTCCGAAGTAGCCATTTTGTATCGGAAATAAAAAACTGAGAGTGGCCAAAAGGCACCGATAGCAAATAAAGCCCTCCATAAGCCATTTGAAATCCCAGTTATTTGATACACGATTAAAAATATGATTAGCGCAAAGGGACCACCAAATGATAATGGCAAGTTTGTGACAAGCACAAAAACCCCGCCTCTCCTTTTAAAGGTCTCATTTGCCGCCTCATTGGCTGAAACAGAACATGATGGATACTCAGCACCAATACCAAACCCTGTCACTCCTCTAAAAATGATGAGCATCCAGAACATACCATCAATACTGGTGCCATGGGCTGCTGCGCACATTATCGTTCCGAATACCAAAAAAAGAGTTGCAATTACAATCGATTGCTTTCTATTCAACCTGTCTGATAGAACTCCTATAATAACTTGGCCGAATATTGTTCCCACAAGTGAAGCATTTGAAACATTTGTCTTCATATCAGTTGTGTAATTATGTGGATACAACTTTGCAAAGACCGTATTCGCCATAGTCATGACATTATTTTGGTAGCCATCAGAGATGAGAGCAAACCCTGAACAAATGATTGTAAAAATATGAGCAAGACTTCGTTTTTGAACAAGTCGGCCTCTTCTCGACTCCGCGTCATACTCAATATACCCCACACTAGCTTGCTTGTCAATATCCATGGTGAGTTGCTGAATATGGCTTTTCAAAAAAATTATTTTTCATTATTCTAGTATGACAGAATGAGCTCAATTTATTCACGGGCTGACGGGGTCGGCATTCCCACATTCTCAATTATGATAAGCGGAGTAATATGCAACTTCAAAACGTGGACTGCGCGGGCACAGAACCCGAGGACCCCCGTGGCTTCCAAATTTATGAAAGACACCAACAGATGGCGAATGACATTAACTTGTCAAAAATAGAAAAATCTTTCTCATAAGACTTGCTGCTCATCTTCGTATATGAAGCAGGAAAGGTTGAAGAAACACATAAAAACTCAAATTAATTTCTGAATTTTAATGTAGAGAAAGATGTTGGTTTACAAAAAGATACATTGGACTGATTTCCATGTTATATTAGCAGGTCTCACAGGCAATATTAAATAAATATTTCATTTAATAATAGCTCTTGTAGATTCCCTTGATGTCTTAGTAAATATGATTATTCTCATTAGAATGGCAGGTCTGCCTTTCAACGTGCCCGCACTTCTGGAACACGAGCGCGTGCATGACATAATAACGAATGCAGAGGAGACTCAATATTGACATACTCGTGCGTCACATCAATTTCATTCGTCTTACTTTGATTCTTTATTGATAGAAGTCTCTTAAGATTTATCGCAGTTGAATTGCAGCGAATTTGAAGGTGTCTACCTGAATGGGTTGAAAATAACTACACGAGTGGGCGCCTGTTAATTATTATGAGAATGTTTACTTTATCCTAGAGTTTCTGTAAGACTTATAAGATCTAAGCGGTTCTAGTTCTAAAAAAGGAATCTTTGAAAAACATTTGGAATCAGAAGTCTTTTTGACTGTGTGTATTTTGTATTATTGCCGTATTGACTCTTCGAGGGAGTACCCTTTTACCCCGACCTTCTCACTGCGGGTTACATGCAGTACATACTGACTCATTCTTCCAATGAATTGCGGTATATAAGCGATCACAAGGTTTGACCTGCTCAATAACTCACAAGAATGCCTATGCTCAATAACCCCTCGGAAAAGTATGATTCGTTCCCGCCAATAAAATTGAAAGATCGTCGATGGCCGGAAATGGTTTTGGAAAAAGCTCCAAGATGGCTTTCCACTGACTTGAGAGACGGGAACCAATCGCTTCCTGATCCAATGTCTTTTGATGAGAAGAAATCTTACTTTCACAAGCTCGTTGATATTGGGTATAAAGAAATTGAAGTAGCATTCCCTGCAGCTTCTCAAGTTGACTTTGACTTCACCAGATATGCTATTGAAAATGTGCCAGATGACGTTAACATTCAAGTCTTGTCACCTTGCAGAGAAGAGCTTATCAAAAGAACAGTTGAGTCATTGAAAGGAGCCAAGCGAGCAACTGTCCATATATACTTGGCAACTTCGGCCTGCTTTAGAAATGTTGTTTTCGGCTTGTCAAAAGATGAATGCAAAAATTTGGCGGTCAAATGTGCAGCTCTAGTTAGATCTCTTACGAAAGATGATGAAAGTCAGGCTGCTACCTGCTGGAGTTTTGAATTCTCTCCGGAAACATTTTCTGACACCGACCTTTCCTTTGCTCTCGAAGTTTGTGAAGCAGTTAAAGACGCTTGGTCTCCAAGTGTGGAAAACCCAATTATATTTAATCTTCCTGCCACAGTTGAAATGTCTACTCCTAACGTCTATGCTGACCAGATCGAATATTTTTCAAGAAACATCACTGAGAGGGAAAAAGTTTGCATTTCTCTTCATCCACACAACGATAGAGGATGCGCTGTTGCAGCAGCAGAGTTGGGTCAACTCGCTGGTGCAGACAGAATCGAGGGATGTCTTTTTGGTAATGGCGAGCGAACTGGAAATGTTGATTTAGTAACCTTGGGTCTTAACTTATACACTCAAGGAATAAGTCCGAAGATTGATTTCTCGAATCTCAATGAAATCATTGACATCGTGGAAAGATGCAATAAGATACCTATTCCCGAGAGGGCTCCATATGGTGGGTCCCTTGTTGTCTGTGCTTTTTCAGGCTCACATCAAGATGCAATCAAGAAAGGTTTCGAGTCTTATAGCAAACATAAGAAAGATAATAAGTCCGTCAAATGGAAATTGCCATACCTCCCAATTGATCCCGAGGATATTGGCAGAACTTATGAGGCCATTATTAGAATCAACTCCCAATCTGGCAAAGGTGGCTCTGCTTGGGTTATTTTGAAAAACCTTGAGCTCGATCTACCAAAGGGCTTACAAGTTGAATTCTCGAAGTATGTTCAAAAGCAAGCAGAGGTAAAGGGCCAAGAGCTTACCAACAGTGAGTTATGTGACTTGTTCAAGCGGATTTACTTCATTAACTATGGTTCGCCTGATAAAACAGAGGGTTTCTTCTACAATCTTGTTGACTATGCAATCACGAACTCAAACAATGGTGTAAGATCTATTGAAGCTCAGATTGAAGTGAATGGAGAGGTCAAATCGATCTCGGGGTCTGGAAACGGTCCTATTTCCGCATTTTCCAATGCGATCGAGACCGGTTTAGGTATGAGCATTGTTGTCAAGCATTACCATGAACACTCGCTTGGAACAGATTCGCAATCGAAAGCTGCAACCTACATTGAGGCGCAATTAAAAGATGGCAGCTCAAAATGGGGAGTCGGTATGCATGAGGATGTGTCACAAGCTTCATTCGTCGCCTTGGTTTCAATTTTGAACTCTATAAACAGAGACTCATGATTTCCTTCTCATAAGTTTACATAAGAAGGTCATGGTGAGACTTGCTTAGGCCAAGATTCTAATTGTCATAGAAGAATGGAAGTCAAGATTCAATCACGCTTTATAAGATTAACACCTTTTTCAATTCAGTTTGTAGCCAAATTCACTGCTGTGCTTGTTCATCAGATAGGATAGCGTGCGCAATACCTATTAGACTATACATAGTTTAAACACGTGATACACTGCGTACATATTGACCGTCAGTAAACATCAGTGTACTCACAACCTTCCCAAGACAGAGACCTCCAATGACTCAAGAGAATTTGAATTTGGCGGAGACATATCAGAGTATAAGCAATGCGGAAAAACAAGCTCTGCTTCTTGAGAAAATGCTAGATGATTTAGATGGAAAGATGAACAGTATTTTACAGGAGATAAAGGAAAACCGTGAGAACATAGATTCTGATGTTAAAGCTACTAATGAGACTCAGCTGAATGGAAACTAAAATCTGAACTACTGCGGGGTATTCACTGTGAATTTAAATTACTAGCTATTCGCAGGTTCTCCCAAATCTTCCATATTCAAAATTTCGGGTTCATCGGAAATAATAAATGGATTATGCGGATGTTTTGGATTGAAAACCCAATGATCTTGAACATCTGAGTGGGCAAACTTCGATAGGCTAACTTTCGCAGAAGCTCCTGACTCTAGCCACCATTTAGCCTTCTCCGAACTTGGCGGTGGCATTGCATCATCCGCACCGTCTTTAACAAATTTCGTCACGTCGCTGGCCGTAAGAAGAAAATTTATATCACCAATATCCTTAGTGTATCTTTCGTAGATCTCATGGCTGATCTCTCTCTTCTTCTTCTCTTGCACCACTGCAACAGAGGCCGAATAAATGGCATATACTGGTCTATGATCTGAGAAGATTATGTTACCCTCACAATCATATACTTCTTGCTTCAAGATTTTGTTCTTCGATAAACTTAGAATCCGGTCTGTCCATGCGGGTACCCTTTGCTTCTCAGATGTGTCATAAACATGGGTATTATTATCAAACTTATATGTTGGAGGAAAAGTAATTTCCATCTCATCATAGAACGGGAAAGTTTCTCCATCGGCCATTTGCTTATTGAGCTGATCATACTCGAAGAGCTTTTGGTATTCATTGGTTTCAATCAATTGCTTCACTTGTTCAATGGGCAAGTCAATTCTAAAGTTGAAGTCACCAAGCCATATGACCGCATCATGATCCCTGACTTTTTTGTATTTTTCGAACATGATACCTTTCGCTATAGTCTTGTAATTTTGATGTCTTTCATCCACGTTGCTGAATCCGGCAGCCAAATGCGAACAAATCAAACAGATCAGAGTCTTGGAGTAATTGAAGCTGACACCCACGCCACCCTTGTTTGCACTCATTCCGCCTAGACCTGTCTTTTTGATGGAGCCTTCAATGTTTGAAATATAGGGTAATTGACTTTCTTTGATAAACAAAAGCAAAGCTGTTCCGCCCATCTGCCATCCCCATAGAGAAACGTAGTTTTCTTGCCCATGAGTGTTGAGTAGCTTTTGAACAGTTTTTTCCCAGCTCACAAAATTGTCCGACTTTGCCGATATCATCTTTCCGGGAGTCAACTCTATCATCTCTTGAAAACCAAGAAATACTAAGTCATAGTTTTGGTCAACTTGATGTCGAGGTGGAAATATGAGATCTTTTAAATTCTCCTCGTCATAAACTGTTCCGTTGACGTTAAACGTCGAGGCAAATATTCTGATACTTTTTCGAAAGCTGTATTCATTTGCTCGCTTGCTAAGCTCAAGACTCAAATATTGATGAAGTGGGTTGAACAATATCACACTATCTTGATCCTGTAATCGACCCAAAAGCTTAATTAAAGCAGATTCAGTTGACTTTGGATCCCTCAAAACACTGAGATATTTTTTGGTGATTTGCTGTTTCATGGAATGCTTGACTGATGATGTTGAAGCTTGTTGGGTAGAATTTGAAGCCAAATCCTTAAGAACCTCGTCATTTTCCGCCCAGAGATGAGCATGACGATTCAATAGTTCATGTGATACTTTGATTCCCATGTCTTTAAAAGCCAATTCTATCACCTCTTGACATATGATCTTGGCAAGAAAATCCACTTTTGCTAGACAATCGAAAGAGTTGAGTCGAAATGCACCAAGTTGTTTCCCGACATAGAGATTCCGCTTATTATCAAAAAACATGGCACCTGATTCACCCATATATTTTAATAATGGCTCGACAACCTCAGCTGGATTAATAAGCGAGTATCCAATCTTCTTCATAAAAGATTTCGAGATTGATAATGAGGTAAAAGTAATTTTAGAATTGTACATCATGGCTTTCTCAGATAAATTCTCATTTGGATCCACAGATGGTTCCCTCGTTTCCGTATACTTCACAAATTGATTTTTGTACTCTTCACATAACTGGCCTTTGTAGGTAGTCTTGTCCTGCAGTAAGCAATTAACGATGTGAATGTCACCAAAATGAGCTCTTAAACTATCAAAGTGCCTTCTAAATGCATGACTAGAAGCTTCAACAGATCGCGTCATCTTGAGCTTTTTTCCATTTTTTGATGAAATGATGTTGTTCGAAAAGTGCGTCTGTAATTCCCAAAAAGTAGGAACATTTCCTCTGATTATGACATAAGAAAATGAGAACTTCTCTGAATGAACGATGACTTCGCTCTCGACATAATTAGATACCTCTCCCTCATCATCACATCCAGTCTCTCCAAATAGCACTCCGTTTTTCTTGCAAGCCTGTTTTGATAATAATGTCAACAAAGCATTTTCATTGTCCTGAAGTGTGACATTCAAGGTCTTACAGTAGCCTCGTTTAATTACAGTAAGAAATCCAGTCTTGTCAAATTGTTCTCTTTCATAAGGGTTTAATGTCTCCCTGAACTCAATAAGCCCAGTTATCATATACGTGTTCCATGCAAATTTCCGGAAGTAAGGGTCATCTGATGCACTGTGGTATTTTAGAGTGGTAGTAAACCCTCTTTCTTGCAAGTTGCAAGAGATATCAAAGGTTTTGGAGAAATAAAAATTTCCCTGTGAAAGAAACCTCCTCACAGATGCAGCAGGATAACCATTTAACGATCCTTCTGTCTCTTCAGTACTGATTGACAGCAAATCCTCATCTTTCCTGTCGATCCACGAGTCGAATGCGTCACTGTTGAGACAGAAAAACTCGACGTCATCAATCTCATAAATGCTCTCATTTATTTGGGGAGATGCCACTTTGGTTGATTTCGTTATGAACCCCAAGTGTATGTAACCTTTAACGTTGAGGAAACCAAGGAATCCTTGGAGCTGCTTGTTTGAGGACTTCTTAGGAGAAATATCGGAAAAAGACGAGAAGTTTAATTCCTCAGCCTTTAAAAACTCCACCAAAACCTTGTTGTCACCAAGTTGTTTCTTAGCGCTGTCCTTGTGTCTGTCGTGTACATTATGAGCGGCATGCCTATGCGAGTCGCTTGATCTGTAATGAGGATTTGGATGGCGAATGACCAAAGCGTATGAGGAGCTGACGACAACAAATGTCCGAGGATGATCGTTTAGGTAGACTCTCATTGCGCTTGGATTGACGTCGGTAGCTTTTCAATTAACTGTACAAATAGTGCTGCGAAAGGACCTGCAGGGTTTCATCAACACATACCACCTTGCGGCTGCGAAACCATAACGTCAGCAAAGGAGAGAAGAAGATTTTCGGCCAATAAATGGAAATTTTAAAGTGAACTAATTATAGAATACTCTGTTATTAAAAAAAAAAAAAACTATTCTTTATTTATGTAATGTCCGCTTCAACTGCATCAGCCCTTTATTCTTGTGTTACCCCTAATAAGCTTTCCTTGCTTTGGCCTTTTTGTTAACGGTGATATGATTCTTAGGTATCCATGATGGATCAAAACCAGACCCTGTTCCAGTAGAGCCACTAGGCTTAGTCAAAGGCGCTGTCTTGCGCAAGTACTTCTTGATTGAACTAGTGTAAATATAGTATCCAATTGAACCGAAAATGATAGACAAAATCAAGACCAAGAAGAAAAATTGCGGGTCAAAAAGAGATACTGGGACTTCACTGACCGCCATTAATTGTGATCTCGCCTTGATTTCTTTTAACTGATCGTGGAAAGCAACATACACTGAGGGCGATAGAATGTACTTTCCAGCCACGAATGCCATTTTGACTTCCTGCCGAATAGAACCACTCTCATGTGGCTTGATAACAATAGGCTGGACAGAATTGGCAGTCATATTATAGTTTGGTTGTCCTGTCAAGGGATCAAGAAACGAGCCTCCAATACCTACCAAAGTTATGTTTTCTTCTTCGTTGTTTGTGATATTGTACTTAAGGGTAATTTTATCGCCATTGAATATTTCCACGACTTGTTCTCTCGTATGACCTGGAAATTCTTCAATTATGTAATCAGCGCCGAAGTTTTTAAGCTCCACTAATTCGGGTTCCACAGGGTCCACGGGTACGTCATTTTCCACTAAATTATCTGCAAATACCACAGCAATAAAGGCTATAGATCCAATCAAGTTGTTAAGTAATTTCATCTTGCAACTAAGTCCAAACGTGACACTTGACTATTTCGTCCGTTTGACGCGGATCACTCAAACGCATGACGGCTCTCACGTGATGAATACAAATCACCGTGAGCCGCTTATATTTTGACGAAATTTTACAAAAAGAAATAACAATATAAGATTTGCTAGCCTGGGAGCTCACTTGTTAATTATCCTGGGTTCTTAGTCTTGCTGATTCAATGGCTAAGCTAGTCCATTGTCGAGACACTGGTGTACGGGTTCTGGCGCAACTTTTCTGTTCGAGGTGCCACTTTGAATAATTTGTCTGAAAGTATCAAACAAAACTGGCACACGCTGTTAGGTTGGAGGGCTATCATGTATCTCCAGCATTATTGTTACTCCAAATCACGAAAAAATGGATTGAGGGCCCTACATATCCAACGTGCAGCGAGGGGGCTATCTAATGGCTTCCGGTTGGTTCATCAGCAAGAACCGAAATCGTTTTTGAGACAAATCAGGAGTCCGGGTCATTTATTGTTTTTTGCATCTAATGTGGCTCTATTAATCCATGTCAAATCTGTCAGTACCACAAATAAGCAAGCGGAGATGGAAAAGTATCTACTTCATATGAACGAATTGGAAAACTATGAAGAAGTTATCAATAATCTTGATGCCCAAGAGAAGGCTATTAGAAAGCAGATAGCGATCTTGAAATCCAAACGTGCGAAGAGAGAACCTCCGTCAAGCCATGAAGAGCATCACAAAGCTAAGAAAGCACCTGTAAGCCGAATGGAATATCTCAAACAGAGTTATTTCAGCCAGAGGGCGGCCATACTGTCTGTTTTTGACAAAGAATCCAATATAGACCAGTTGTTCCAAGGGTGCAATCATCCATGCTATGAAGAGTCATCGCATGCAAACGAAGTGTCTTCTCAGAATAAAACGCATTCTTCGACCATTCTGCACTCCTTAATGATGATGTCGAATATGTTTATCAAATCTTTTCTAGTGGAACTTAACCTACGGAATGCTTTTGATGATGCTTCCATTTCCAAGCTTTGTTCAAGAAACAACTATTTACTTTGTCGAAATTTGTTTCAAAGTATGAAAAACGATCTGTCGAAAGAGCGTGTATACCAACAACTTGTCATGCTTCGTGGCAGAAATCACACAAATGATAATCCTATTTGGCACCATCTTGATGATGGTACTCTTAGCGAATTACGAGTTGGATTTCAGCATTCTCATCATTTCCGTAGCAGAGAACTGATGCGGCTTGATTATTTGCACCACAAGTCTGGAAAATGTCTAAATTACGATACTGCTAACAAATCGAGACATATATTTGCCATTCAAGCGCCTTCTTTCAATAGTGACATCGAAAATAGTGCTACTTATGTTAACGACTTCAGGAAGCTATTTGCGAAATATGAGGCTGATTCTCACCCAATGAAGCACTTGAATCTTGTTCTCAGTATAGCGCAACGCTTGATCCAAAATGGAGATTGCATTCCCCACGTCTCAATCTTCAGAGAGCTTCTCAAACTTTTTGGAGAAGCAAAGCTATATAATTATCAGTCTTTGGTGTATGATACGCTACCCGAATTTGAGCATGTGAAGAGCGTTTTGGTGCACGGCGAACATGGCCATGAATTAGCAAAAAAGAAAGTTAATCATTTTGCCAGCATCATTCAACAGGATCCTTCCATTCTAGCGAGTCTTATCAAATACCAAGTTAAGAAAAATGACCCTGATACCTTAAAGCTGCTAATAGAGTATCTTGAGCCAACTCAATGTTCCTCGGGCTCAAGAAACTTCATATTACCAGCTTTCATGCTTTCGTGGGATTGCAACCCCATCATACACAAAGCAGACATGCAAGGGGCGCCCTTAATATCTACAAGCGTTATTGAAAACGCAATTGAGGCATGCGTCGAACTCAAAGAGTATGAGCTAATTGACAGAATTCTTGCAAAACTTGTTTTTGATCTGGTGCAGGTTCCGGAGGGAATCAGGATTACACTTGACAACAAAATCAATGTTTCGTATTTGAGCCAGACAGCTTCTGAATCTGCAGTCAGAAAACTGCTATTCAGTGATAAAATCATTCTCCTTCTTGGAAAAGCCTATTTGAGTAGTGGTGATAAATTGAGGTGCAACTGGCTAGCATTTCTCATCAACGATACTCTGATCGATTCTCCGAATGAAAATCTTAAGCAATTGTACCGGGAAATTTTGCGGTTCACAAATGGAGACGAAGAACCCAAGCGAAACATTCAGCATGTGCTTTCAAATTACAGTGCAAACTATGGGTCAATGAATTGCAATAAAAGTCAAAGGATGTTCCATTTAAAAGGGGGTGTTAGGACTGATTCAGAGATGGCTCATTCAATTAACGTTGAAACTCCTGCCATTGCATAAAATTCATGTTTACGAGAACTTTAGACTTCCAAGAAAAGAATCTGAATAAGACCCTGCGTTTCCATACAAAAATACAATATATAGGAAGGGATTTATGGTATGAAAAGTTTTGAAGTAGCCCTTTCATTTTCCTAATGATCTTCATGTGGAGTTCTGTCCCACCTACGCCAGATGAATTTCTGTATGCAGTATACCTCACTTTTTTGGTGATGAGCTTTCCAAGATTATATCACAAAAACAAGCTCCTATGAAATTCTTGACCACTAACTTTGTTAAGTGTGCAGTGAAATCCTGCGATTCTTCTACTGAGTCTTTTCCGCTAAAATATACAGACTGTCAACTTGTACAAGAAGAGCTGGAGTACAATGCTGAGTTCATAGTACATATGTTGGATAGGTTAGACTGGATTGCTGTGATCAAAGTTGCAAGCGATTTGGGTAACACGTCTCTCCCCCAGAGCAAACCAGAGAATCTAGACCCAATCATGGAAGATGATCAAGCCATTTTGAGAGAGTTGCACACTTTGCTCGTGGAGACTCAAATCGTTGAAGGTAAAATGGAGTGTGGAAACTGCAACCACGTGTACTACATAAAAAATCTGATTCCCAATTTTCTATTGCCTCCACACTTGTGTTAAGGGCTTAAATTAGGATTATTCACAAGGCTTTTTATTGGGAAATGTTCACATGTATTTTGAGAGGGAATAATGAGTTTTTCAAGAATGCATAATTCGGAAGGAAAGACCTTACATGCGAAAATCAAACAGTTCATGTCCTAGCTTGGCAGGTTCTAATTTCGAAATGTCCACAGGGAGATGGTGCTCATGGCTCGTAATACAGTTCGTCATATACTCCATATATGTCCAATAAATGAAGCGAATCTCAAACATGCATGGCACTTAAGATTCGACATACTGCACCAGCGAAGCTCACTACTGTAAGTTCAGTACCAAAAATTGTATAGTGTGGGCATAACTTTTGGGCATAATTTTTATGCATATAACGTTCCTGTACGTAATGAAACCACTTGGGCCTCGAAAATAGATTAGGCATAAAAAATGTATCTAAGTTCTACCTGTCAATAAATTCTTGATTATATTACTGTGCCTACAATGGTGCTCTGAACACTGCTGGCCTCGTGCTTATCTAAATTCGCGCAGCTCGCACCTGTACCTCCCTGAAGTCGTCCGGTGAAACCCTTGAGCGGATTTGACCGCCCCCTATACTCCGTGCATCCGTTAGCCAACTCAAATCACACAATGTCAGGTGCAGGTAATAGGGAGCAAGTCTTCCCAACACGTATGACTTTGGGGCTCATGAAGGGTAAGTTGAAGGGAGCACAACAAGGGCACTCATTATTGAAAAGAAAGTCGGAGGCATTGACCAAGAGATTTAGAGACATTACACAGAGAATCGACGATGCTAAGAGAAAGATGGGAAGAGTGATGCAAACTGCTGCATTTTCCTTGGCCGAAGTGCAGTATGCCACAGGTGATAATATTTCGTATCAGGTGATCGAAAGTGTGCAGAAAGCCCGGTTCCAGATCAAGGCCAAACAAGAAAACGTGTCCGGTGTTTACTTGCCAGCTTTCGAAAGTCATGTCAACGAAGAAATCAATGATTTCAAGATGACTGGTTTAGGCCGAGGTGGACAGCAAGTGCAGAAGGCTAAGATGGTTTACACGAAGGCAGTCGAAACATTGGTTGAATTAGCTTCCTTGCAAACTGCGTTCATCATCTTGGATGAAGTTATTAAGGTGACAAATAGAAGAGTCAATGCCATTGAGCATGTGATTATCCCCAAAACTGAGAATACTATTAGTTACATCAATTCTGAGTTGGATGAGTTGGACAGAGAAGAATTTTACAGATTAAAGAAAGTCCAGGAGAAAAAGCAAGAGGCTGTTGCTGCCGAAGAAGCCGAAGAATTGGCCAAGAGGGACAAGGAACAAGTCACTTTTGAGGATAAAGATGATGAAGAAAACAAAGATTCCAATCCAGAAGACCCAACCGCAGGTATCAAGGCCGCTTCTCCTGCACCTTCTCTGGGTGGTGGAGGGAAGAAGAGTAAGAACAAAAAGAAGACCGTCAAGGCTCAGCCTAGTGAGGCCGAAATCGTGGGAGATGTCAACAAATTGGCTCTCGGCGAGGGCGATGTTTTGGAGAACAATGAGGAGGATGTTATATTTTAGCTCAGGCCGACTTTCAATACATTCGCACATCAAAATCCATTTCATTTCTTATGGTTTCTTTGGGAATACTGCAATCCTCACGATTTCCCCATTACCACATCAAATACAAGCCACTTTTTAAGATTTAAGCGCAGTGTTATATGATCAGCTCATTTATATCACGGTTGCTCTCTTTTTGTGTAACTTACTGTTTATGCCATAAAAAGATTCACAGTATCGAAGCACCATAGTAATTGGAAAAGGCTCTAACGTTTTCAACCAATTGATGTACGTAGTCGTGAAGTAAATTGTCGCACTTCATGGCTTTTCTGGAGTTGATATAAACGTAAATAAAATCTTAGGCAATAATTATTAGAGATGTTTGTAAAGCCATGCATATTGCCAATGTCATTAAGGCTAGGTATTAAATAAAACTACGAAGGAAAAGATTTTCCTAATCATTCTACAAGTACGAAGACCACGAGCATCTCACGGTTCGGAAAATCAAAAAGACTGCCAAACCTCGAGTATTTGTCTTGTTCCCACTTTTTGGAATATTTTGAGTCCTTCCTCTTGACCTAAATAAATAGTGTAAACCAGTTTGAAGCTTTCCTCGTCTTTACACCCAATATCTGGTAGGAATTCACGGAATATGTATGCAAGGTCAGATCTAGTCCCTAGCAAGTAGTAAATTTGTCTCTTTCGGTCTCATCTCCCCGACGTTACTACTCGCATTCAGCTTCCACCCTGCGTCTTTATACGATAACTATGCTTCGGAATTTAATTCTCTTATTTCTGATAGCCACTTGGAGACTTCAAGCCTGTGACTATATTACTGACCACCTCTCTGAGGATTTTCATAGCTTCCTCTGCATATCGTTTGCATCATGTTTTTGCAAGGCTCATTCAACGATAGAGTAACCGTGAGGGTTTTTTTTGATGTATTTGACTCTCAGTTAATAAAATCGACAAGTGAAACCAAGATTGAGTAATGGACAAACATTAGAGGAGGTGGTTGGGCTCGGACAAAGAATGGAATACATAATGTTGAACCCGTCACTTATATGGAATGTTTCGAACCTAGAATAGTGAAGAGCAACTTGAATACCCTTCAAGTGAAAGAAACCTTGCAAGAATTATACGACCTCGATATGTGCTCCAATGTGTGCAAGAGTTAAACAAGCCAGTTACAATAAATTAGCTTTTTTAAATAAATTATTATCTTTCAAAAGTATGCGACCTAGGACTTTGGCCTAAATTCACAACGGGTTTAAACTTTTAACGGCCTGTCAGCTAATGGATCGTTTCCCGGAACGAGGTTACCAAGGGATCAATGTATTCTGAACGGCTACTCTCTTAGTAGGAACTCACCTGGTCAGTTATTATTCGAAGGTCATTGACGATGTGTTTAAACTGGGATATTTTTATTGCCTTTTTGTATTAAATTTGAGCAATGGAATTCTTAGGTCTTAAGAATTGACGTGCTCTTTCAAATATTGGTTGCTGTTTCAACTGGTAATGCTTCGAATTAATTAAGGTGCTTCGCACGTGATAAAGTGCTAAACTATAGTCTTGTAATCTTGTGAGTAAATTCCATGTCTGGATAAAAGTGTTAGAACTTAGCAGGACCTTGGGATTTATAAACAAAGTTATGTTAGTTGTATACACGAATACTATTATATGCCTTAGATGGATCCCCAAGTATTTATCTCATTAGGCTAACATGCTACTTCTATATACTTCTTTTCCCGTGTAGGGTAACTTGGGTTACGACGGAAATATGTTTCACATCGGCCTGGAGACGTCCTTTTCAGGAGTTCTTCCGGGTGCGGGTATTTCACACGCGTCCACTTGCATGGTGCCTAGCGTGCAGTTTGAGACTGAGCTAAAGCCAAGTCTCGTTAGTTCGATCTACTAACACTAAGTACTAAACTTTAGTCCTGATATAATTATTCCCAATAAAAAATTGTTAGGAATAATCCTACAGGGCCTAGAATTGAGTATCTAGTGACGTGGGATTAGCCGCAAGAATTCCTTAA
>NKZX01000788.1:0-69770 GCA_002374535.1 Metschnikowia kamakouana
CTCCTGGTCCTCCCGTAGCAGTAGTGGTAGTAGTGATATCACCAGTCCAGAATCTTGTCACAGTTTCGGTTGGCGTAGGAACTTCGACAACAACAATATTAGTACCATTTCCAGTGATGGTGGTGGTAGTAGTGACCGAACCACCATAAGTGCTGGTCAAGGTAGTAGTAGACTTTGGAATCTCAACCACAACAGTATTTGTTTCGCCCTCCCCGCCAGTAACAGTGCGAGTGGTAGTCACACTACCAGTCCAGAAAGAAGTAACAGTTTCGGTTGGCGTTGGCACATCCACAATGACAATGTTGGTTCCTCCACTGGTAATAGTCGAGGTGGTGGTGACCGATCCATTGTAAGTTCTGGTAAACGAAGTGGTAGATCTTGGAAGCTCCACAATCACTGTGTTGGTTTGACCTGGACCTCCAGTAACTGTTGTAGTAGTGGTAAACTCACCAGTCCAGTAAGTAGTAACAGTTGTGGTTGGAGTAGGAACATTGATCACCACCGTATTAGTGAAAGATCCAGTTCCGGTGGTTGTAGTAGCATAGGAACTTCCCCAAGTGTTGGTAATGGTGGTGGTAGACTTTGGGATCTGAACAATCACTGTATTGGATTGTCCTGGTTCCCCCTTAGCAGTAGTAGTGGATGTGAATGACCCCGTCCATACCGAAGTAACTGTAGTAGTGGGGGTAGGCACATTGACCACCACGGTATTGGTGAAAACACCAGTTCCAGTAGTAGTCGTAGCAAAGGAGTTGCCCCAAGTATTAGTCACAGTTGTAGTCACCTTTGGAACCTGAACAATCACAGTGTTAGACTCTCCTGGTCCTCCAGTAGCAGTGGTGGTGGAGACGAACGAGCCAGTCCATGGCGTAGTGATTGTGGTTGTGGGAGTAGGGACATTGATCACGACTGTGTTCACAGACACTCCAGTTCCAGTAGTAGTGGTTGCATAAGAGCTTCCCCAAGTCTTGGTAATAGTAGAAGTAGACTTTGGAATCTGTACAATCACAGTGTCTGACAGACCAACACCTCCAGTGGCAGTAGTACTGGTGATAAAAGAGCCAGTCCAGATGGTAGTGACAGTAGTAGTTGGCTTTGGCAAGTTGACCACAACAGTGTTTGTAGAAGCTCCAATTCCGGTGGTAGTGGTAGCGTAGGAGCTTGCCCAGGTCCTAGTCACCGTAGTGGTGAACTTTGGAATCTCAACCACCACAGTATTAGTCGAAACTCCAGTTTGAGTAGTCGTTGATGTGTAGGTGTTGGTCCAGATAGAAGTCAAGGTGGTATAACAAACGGAATCCCTGAAAGTAAGCTGGTAAACCTGAGAAGCAAGGTCCAGGTAAACACCACCACTTGGAGTCTTCCAAGTAGTCCTGAGACCACCATTCTGCTTCCAGTTGAAAGTCACAATCTTCAAGGGATAGTACACACCAGCCTTTAAGTTGAAGCTTGCAGTCCAAGTGTTAACATCCACATTACCTCCTCCTCCAGCAGGTCCAAGGGTATAAATACTGAAATTACCTGTGACACTTCCACTTGCATCATTACAGCATGAATGGCCCGATCCAAATTGCAAGGATGCACCATTGTCTGCATTAAGGGTAAAAGTGTAAGTACCAGTTTCAGAAGCATAGAAGAAACCACCCATTTCCATACTGTAATTTGTAGTAGTGATGGCTTGTCCGTAGATTTCACCATCTACGGTTGTATAATCGTCAACATCGTTGTAGACTGCAAAGTCGGAAGTGGTAACTCCGCTGATCTGCTTGATGAATCCAAATTTCTTGTATTCTCTGGTGAAAAATTCTTTATCCCAACCCAGTGGATCGCTAATTGGATACTTGTAAAATCCCACCAGGAAACCTCTGGTGCCCACCGACTCAGGTTCGCATCCTGTATTGGCAATGCATCTCGCTAGAAGAGCAAGAAAGAAAAGAAAGAAGCTGTTCATGGAACGGAAGTTGAATTTTGAAATCTATGTCTAGGCTCGGGGATTTCACTTTCTTTTTATTTGCTGTAAGAATTCACCCGCCCCATGATCTCAGGTGGGGCCGAGGGGACCTGATACAAGATGACTGCATCCTTCCTGCACATAAAAACGTGCATGGAAAACGCTCTGCAAAGACCAATACTCATTCGCTTACAGTATGCATGCTTATTTTTCGGCGTATCGTTTTCCGCCCACATGCTTTTAAAAGAGTACGTTATTTGCTCTTTGTATTACGATCTACATGATATCAAAGATGCATGTGTATGAATAGACGCCGTACTGAGAGATTTAGACCTATTAGTTTGCAGGGATATTGGAAAATCGCATTCGATGTGGATGCTCGCCTAAGAAGCTCTGCATGTGCTGCGTATAAATCCCATGCGCTTTCCAGAATCTTGGTAAGCGGGGGACTCTACATCACACGCAACCGCCAGTCTCTTGAATATTCCCACTCAAAGGTTTTGATCTGACACTCTTGAGAAAAAATCGTTTCTTTTCCCTCTGAGTCAAAATGGCCCAGTGTAAACTCTTCCTCGTATTCTAGTGACATCAGGTGCGTCCTGTATGCAGGGTCTCATTGTAAGGAGCGCACGAGCGCACGTTCTAAAAGGGACCGTATCAAGTTACCTAATATGGCTAGCTCCTTGATACATGAGCACAGTGTTGCGCGTCTTAAATTTTACTTAGGGGTGGGTCCAATATCTGCATGTGTAAATTAGTCCTTAAAACTTATCGTGCATTTGGCCTGTATACAGTATTGCTCAACACACGGTACTGTTCTCGAGTCTAAGCCATGCTCGTGTATTCCTTTTTTTGACATTTCTCGGCAGGAAAATGTGAGCTGCACTACCTACTTCCGGGTGCAGTTTTGCGAGACTTTGCGTCAACGAACATCATACCAATTACCATTTCAATACTATTTCCCTGATAACCTGCATTGTCTCCTCCCATGTTTCATAACCAATGGTCTCGTAAAAGGGTACACCACATCTGTAGAAATAAAGTCCGAGTTTATGTGATACTTGCGGAGTTTGCAACGGGCTCGCTAGAGATCTAAGAACTCTTTGAGACACTTCCTAGGCGACTACTCCTGCTACAGATGCTTAAAAATCACAATTCTTATTGGTTGCTGGAAAGCTTTTTCTTACACATAGCATCTGTCAGTGTGCGGAACATGCTCTGCAGCACGATTAGGCACATGTACATAACGTTCTGCATATATGATTTCCAACGCCGAAATCATGCATATGCAAACTCTAAGTTAGAGTCGGCCCGTACCGGGCATGTTAGCTTCTTCCATCATTCAAAAACAAATGATACCGGTGATAAAACTAGCGATTTTCAATTAGATAAGAGCATAAAATCAAGAAGATCGTGAACAAAAGGATTGAGGTCTTTGAGCCCAAAGTTCCTACTAGAATCGCCCAGAATCCAAAAATGGCGCGTTTGATGGGCCAGACTCAACCTGCTCTCTGCGCACGTCACCTAGCGCCTCGCTTTCTGCATCCCTCATGCGTTACACAGTCTTGCTTACGAAGAAAAGCCAGATCGGTGAAGAAATATGCCGATGGTCTCGGCAAAAAATTACGAGAGAAATATACGCATTGTGGAAGCTCGTATTGGCTCGTTTATTTCAACGACTCTGTGTATGCAGGATCATACAAGTCAACGAAAGCCAAACCCCATCCTTGCGATTGGCTGACCGCAACCCAGCTAGCTGCCATATATAACACATCCACACATGCCGAACTAGAAAAAAATCTAAAATAAAAATGATCAAAGGAAATTAAAAATTACATCTATAAAGAAACAGAAACCAGGTTCAAAGCTCAAGAAAAAAAATAGGGGGGAACTTGATTAGGCGAGTTTCATATTTTACGGTGGGACTTGTATACACTCCGGTCGCCCTCCCCCTCCTCCGCTAGGCCTAACTATCATGAGCAAATAAATGAATCTCCCCCGCATGTAGCTCCAAGATCGGTATTACTAAAATCTTAAAGTATCTGTATCTACGCGTATCGGTGATATAGCACAGTGTACCGAAAATTATCTCTGTAAATGATTACCGTAAATTGCATAGCAAATCACCATAAAATATTACCGTAAATTAGCGGAGTACACTCAGTATGGCACGATATTACAATTGTCAACATGTCAAGCATTCATTTGCCTGTTCGGCCCCAGGAAGCAACCGCGTTGAGATTATCTCCGGGCCAAGCTCTCCTTAAAGTGCCTTTACTAAAAGGTGCATATTTGTCTTTGCTCGTGACCAGGATTCACTTCATCGGCAGCGCGCGGGGGCGCATGAATGCCGCACGCCCAAAATATGTCTCGGGTCGACCCACAAGGGTTCGTTCGGAAGAGAAGGCGAGACGCACTATAGGCGACTTGCAGGAAAGGCGTCTCTTAACCGAAAGGAAAACTCCGATTTCGTGTATCATAATTGATGATAAGCACGATCAGAGCATATGATTCGATTGGACCGAGGATTTAATACTTGGAAAGATTTTACGATGGCCATCCTGTATGTTGCTCTCTCACTACAGTCTATAGACACTGAAGGTTGACTAATTGGGAACATTATAGATAACAATAGACTTCGTAAATGTTGTATTTGGTAATTAGATGCGTTGGTATGGATTTAGATTTTGTTTTTTTTTATAGACTCTTCTTTTTCAAGTTTCCAAAAAATTCCTTTTTTCAAGTTTTTTTAAGTTTCCAAAAAATTACTTTTTTTTCACCCATGTCGTCATCACTCAAACAGCGTTTAAAATTATGCCATCGGAGATATCTTTCCATGGCTACTCTCTAATTGGATGAGCTAGCATTTTGAATGTTGACAGCGCGCGTGACCAGTGACTAGATGAGATGAGGTGTAAGGAGTGTACATAAGCGTCCCGTGATGCCCTTGACATGACCTTCTCTTCTCGATGACGCCCGTATACCGCTTCCATTGGCTCGTAAACTATGCCCATCACATGACATAATCTCTTTGATGCACTTAGCCACTGAGCGTCCATTTTCTTACTCATGCAAAAGTATTCACTTTGTAGCCTTTGCAGGAAAATACTGCGAAGACTCTCCTTCTCACTACGTCGGGTCCATACCATGCAGGAGCTGCGTCATTGAGCAAGCAGTACACCATCTGTTTAATGACTAAGACATGCTGATTAGCGATGAGCTTTGTTTTGGGTTTGCATGTAAATCAAGTTGGTAAACATGTAGATTCTATGTACAGGAATCACTAGAAATATACATACATAGTCTCAGATACAGATACGACTCTCTACAGCTGCAAGGTTGGTCTGCACGATCGATTAAGCAATCCACATGTTTCTTAACCTTCAGATTGATCTTGCATATGTAATTTCAAACCAGACTATGGATTAAGGGCTTGAAGTATATCCCGCAGTCTCATGACTTTTCCTCGGAATTTGTCAACTGCCTACGGCTTCTGTTAGTCACCTTTATCCAGACTATATTTGCACAGAGATCATTAAAAATTCCATTGAGACTCAAGAAATAAAGTGGTGAATAAAATATAAATTAATTATGCCCAGATCTCCACGGCATCATAAAAGTCAACTCTCTTGGTGGTCCTGTCGATATTCTGCACCACCCTGTACCGTAAGTCGTCCACCATGATTGGATGACCACAGGTGATGAATGCAACACTATGGGAAGCCTCACTAATATCTGTCTCAACGATTTGTTGGAGGTTAGGACGGCCTTCGAGGAATTTCACGTGAGGAAGCTCTTTCGATACGTGCTCCATGATATCGCTGATGGGCTTCTCGTCCTTGAACTCCTTACTGGAGTCTTCGTCTGTAGATGTGAATGAGTAGAGGTCTTCCGTGCCACCAACCAAGTCGGGACGAGTGACATAAATCGTGATATCGGTGTTGGATTCCCTGAATTTTTGGAACTCCTTGAACATCCACGCCAACGACTTGATTTCTCGCACAACCCATGTGAGCTTCAATCTTTGCTTGCTGTCAGAGGCCTTTTCCAAGTGTTGGAACTCCGAAAGAAGCCCTGGGATACCGTTACCTCCAGCAATAAAGTGGACATCGCTGTGGCTCTTGACTGGATTGGATTCCCCATATGGACCCTCCACACTGACTCTCATTTGCGTGGCCTTTCCTGGCAAGTTGACCAAGTGCTTGTAGATGGATTTGGTCAAGCCTCCTTTCACCTTACAGAAGAAAATAATCTTGTCCCCATCTTCAAAATAAGTGAATGGGTGCGATTGCCAGAAGTGGTAGCTGTGCATGAAGTAGACAAACGCATGGCCTCCAGGAATAGGTTTCCAGTACGAAGGTCTCTTGATGGTAACCTTCATGGTGTCATCGGAATAAATGGCCACGTCCGCTTTAGGGAACCCAAACATCACCATTCTAACCACTCGGACAATTCGGTCACATGCCCATATGGCAAACACTCCATACATGAACTGAGAGTATGCGAGTTCGTAGATATGGTACCATGTACCGATGGTGAAAAAGGCAGCCAAAGCAATGTGGATCACCAAAAACATCTCGTACCACTTTCTTCTCAACACAAGCAATCCTTGAAACATGATGAGGATACCACAGCCAAACGCAACGACTCCCCACACAACATAATTCTCAGCCATTTCCTCTGCCAAGTCATCATAAATCACATAACTTCTGAAGTAACAGATACTGTGAATAGTGGCCAAAAGAACACACATTCTGGCGATCCACCGGTGGTAGGTGATGAACCGGGAGTATTTCCACCGAGTGATCCAGAGCAAGAAGTTGTTCCGGCCACCAAACAAAACCAAAAGTGGTAAGAGCATAAGAGACATAATTCCTGTTCTATCAGCAACATACCGATTGATTGCCTCGAGTCTCAGGGCAAACACTGGGTCGTACTTAAGGTAGTGGATCTCAACTGCGCATAACACAAACAGTAACCAGAAAAAGACAAAAAGAACAATGGTTTCAACCCTAGAAGGCACCAAGAACGAAAAGATATAAAGGAAGTTTTGCTGGGAGGCATTCTTCTTACGAAGAAGTGCAGGTAACACCACGTACTTTCTCCACATTCTGGAGATCTTACCATCAAAGGTACGGCGAAGACCCGGAAAAAGAACTAAACTCCAATTAGCAATGGCCGAGATCACACAGATCAAGCCCCAGTAGGCAATAAGACCTGCACCGTAGAAAACAGAGTGGTTATAGTTCAGGAGAAAGATATCCTCTGCTTTGATTTGAAGTAAGGATGCCGTCTGGTTAAGAATGATTGGGTGGGACACTGGGTCTCCAAGGGTGTAGTTTCCCATTTCGGCAACGGTCAAGCCCTCCGATAAAAGCAACTGGTAACTCTCGGTGATGTTCTCCCAGGTAACAGTGGTGGAGTATTCCTCAGCACATTCTTGGATGAGGAACTTGAGTCCAGATGTGGTGTTTCTGCCCTTATATGCAAAGCACCCCACCAACGTGGCCATGGCATTGATGTTGCTGCAGAAAGGGGTGTAGTCATTGGGAGTTTTGCTCCACTTGGCCTCGGCCATTGCTTCTGCCGTACACGCCCAGTACGTGATCTCAGATAAAGTGTAGAGCTTAAGGTTGGTGGGTTTCCCGGCCAAGCCCAGCTGTATGAGAAGAGAGAAGAAGAGAACAGAGACAAAAAGCATCTTGGAAGGCCAGATTATGGTGCTCAGATTTTGCAGTCTTCAAAATTTGGAGTGGCCTTTGAAGAAGACCCGGCGGACCAAGTATTTATACATATGCTGAAACTGCTCTGACATCAGCCATGCGCCAGAAAATAATAGTTCGTGCATTATGAGATATCCAATCAGTACTTAGTCAATGCGGGTAGATGCCATAGATAACTTTGACAACTGCAGCCAAGAAAAAACCACAACGCTTTTTGGCGACATACAGGATTTTCTCCAAAATGAAAGTCCCCCTTAAGCACCAATCAATGAAGCAAGAATCCCCAACATAATCACCCGGCATTTCAATTAAATCACCAAATGCCTCTTGATCGTTAAATGGACAATTCTTCATAGAGAAAATCTCCACAGAGTCGTATTCCTTAGAGCTGTTTTAGGTGCGGCCAAGTGCCCATCGATGAAACGCACCTTGACACACTCTATCCAGGGCGGACCCCCAAATGACCTCCTTCGTTCGGAATTTTCCAATCACCTGTATTTCAGTCCCAGCAATTTTTTTCTTAATCTCCACTTAAAACTATCTCGTGCTTGTCTACACTAATATGCTACAGACTAGAGTCTAGGATCCAGGGTTTAGGCAAGAAAAGTCTTGGCAATGTGTCAAGAGGGTCGGATCGGCAGCACCTTCATATGTCGACTAAATTTTAACATCGTAAAAGTTCCATGCAAGTGCCAGGTTTCAAGTATATGCAAACTGGGGTTCCGGTCGCCCTAAGTGAATGCTTCGCCGGGGATTGGCTACAAATCGCGAACCCAGCGCCGACTTGCGCAAATTGTCGATGAAAATGGAAACCTTCGAGCGTCCTTTTTGCAGCTGCTGCAGCTGATGGCAGAGACATTCTTGTCGGATGAAACATTCTTGGGCTCAATTTCTGGGTCTGTGATTTGCAGATTGTTAGGGGTTGTGTTTCAGTCTGGAATGAGAGAGTTTCTGAAGAAAAGCCCCGTTTTTTCTCGACCAAATTGGCCCTGGAAATCAGTAACTTTATGTGATGCCATCTGCCCGGGGAACGCGAGTCGAGGACCTGGCACTGTGTATAAAACGGCCCCACGGCTTTTTTGCATGGCGCGAGCAAAAAAAACTAGCGTGTTCACCTCAAAATATGCACTGGCCTCATATGCCGGCAAATATTTTATCTATTCAATCACTCGGACCTTCCACTTCAGATCTCATTAGCGTAGTATTGGAGATCAGTGAAGCAAATTCCGATGGGGGAATACTCCATCAGTATTCTACGAACACCATGATTAAATGATTTAGACTTTTACGTAGACATTGAAAACGTTCCCGATCTCATGATGGCCCTCTATGAATACCTAATACCATGTACTGGTCATTACATGGTGGCCTACGGTTTTTCTACGGAGGAAAAGAATCAAAATTACCATTACTAAAGCCTCTTTTAGTGCAGTCACGACTCCTTTTCGTGTTTCAAGTAGTCATGGGAACAAGTGGTGGTGCATTATTTCATTGGTTCGAGGCCCTGTTCCTTAATCATTCTTACCCAATCACCAAGAGGAATCCAAACTTACGCGTGATGGCATCGTTATGCATGAAATTACGCTTGTTGAATGCGTATTTCTGCATCTGCATCTTATTGATGCCATGCGCGGAGGTCCGGCCAGTTTCAAGTCTCACGGCCACAACTCCTCACTCACACACTCATGTCGAAAAGCTCTGTGATCTGTTGGTAGCCACCTGCACATGTGCCCCACTATTGAACAGCAGGGGGTACTTCTTCACGAAGCTTCGAGTAATTGAACCAACCTTAACTTTCCCTTCTCCATGCCAGGAAAAGCCAAGGCTAAACCGAAATTATTAACATATGTGCTTCCAGAAATGGAAGTCTTCATCATAAACAGGACGTTGTTTTGGTTCAACACACCTGCACAAACTAGCTCTTATCGAACACATCCACATTATCTTCCAAAATACTTGAGCTCCAAGGGCCGGGCCAAATTGTACCCAATAAAAGAGAAGGCAACATTTAGCTCAAATGAAATGTCTCCGGCCACTTCTCTGGCAATGACTCCCTGGTACCAAGTTTGGTTCATAGAAAGCACCGTCGACACAACTCCCAAACAGAATCCAAATACTCCAGCAATTCCAACAGGTAAAGTCTCCAAGTCGTTGAAGTTGGTCACGTCGTACCCACTAAAGCCTTTCCTGTAGATAAAGTGCTCTGCGAGAGTGATTCCAATATAAATGGCCACGTTGTAGCCAATGATACTCAAGAAATTACTCATGGTCTGTTGAAAGACGTAATAAGCAGGAATCGATAAAGCCAAAGAAACAAAGTTTCCAATGATGCACCATCCTAATCTGGGGAAGCTGGCCAAAGGAGACCAAATGGCCTGCATAGACAAGGACAATGAGTAGGAGCCAGGCAAATTACAAGCAACTGCCGAAAGAGCCAAAACCACGGTACAGAATCTACCAAACCCATGTAGACTATCCACAACAAGAATCTCATTGACTAAACCACCAACCGAGTTTTCCTCAAAAGCATTGGACCACAGAGCATCAGAAAAAGTGCCCATTGCACATGCCGCACCTAAAATAAAGGTGAATATGCAGGGGACACTCATTCCGATCATCATTGACAAAACAATCTTCCAAGGGGCAGTATCACTAGGCATATAAACAAAGTAATCGGCAGCCGAAGGAGACCATCCAGCAACAAAACCAAAAATAGTAGTAATGTAACTCAAAACATTTCCTACAGTATTTGGTGCACCACCCTCAGGTTCCCAAACAAACTTCTTTGATTTGACCAAGCGAGCAATAATCACCAAGTAAACGACCATATTGGGGATCCAAGAATAACGTTCATATGTATGGATCACCTTATAGCCAAAAAAGGCTAAAGTACATGTGATAATAACAAAGATTAAGCAACCAGCCCAAGGGGGTAAAGGGCCTAAAGAAACGAGCATCTGGACTGCAGGCAAGACATTCACGGCATTCCACCCAACGCATGAGATGACATTGAATAATGCGAAAGCCCGACCCATTATGTTCCCAGTGAAATAACGCGATAAAATCTGTTGACGCAAGCCGAATTTGGCCCCGAAGATGGCGTATAAGCCCACTGGAACTGCACTGATAATAGGAAAAAATATACTGCATAGAACACATGTTTTGAAGTTAAGACCAAAATAGGTGGGACCTAGCATTCCCGTACTGAGGGCGGAGATGGCCAAATTAGGTGATAGAAACATTGTCAATGGTGCGGCCCAAGAGCTACCCTTTCTCTGGTCTTCAGGAACTCTTTCCACACCCCGAATCTCCGCATGAAGCTTGAGTCCGATTCTATCGATAATGTTATGGGCTGAATCAGTGTCACCCTTGCTGGAACTTTTTTGAGCCTCTTGATCATAAGAAGTATCTCGTTGGGATTCATGATCCACCTCTTTTTCGGAGAAATTGTCTGTTGTTTTTCTTGACATGATTGGTATCAAAAGATGAGAAAGTGTCAGAATGAGCGGGGAATGTAGGCTTATTAGGACGGGGACGGTCAACCGAATGCACGTTTAATATTTTTTTTGAATGCCATGTCTACGCATCGGGCACTCCCAGAGCCGTGCCTAATGTTACTATGCAGCGCAATACGATAAAGAGATGTGATGCACAGCTGGCGCGCATAAACTTGACAGCTTATCATAACCTCGCACAATATTATAATGCCCCATTTAATACTATATTCAACTGTATAGTTCCGGTTTTTCCCGGTTCCGAATGTTGATGGCTTCAACCGACTGATTCTCTGTAATAGACGATCCGTCGATCACCTCAACATTTTCTGTATAGTGGTTAAGCATAGCTCTTATGACGGAGGCGTTTTCTTGAAAAAACTTCTCATAATCATTGCCAAACTCGTCAAGAGTTTCCTCCATTTCAGCCAAATCCATTCCCATGCACTCCTCTTCCTCTGTAGCCCTCAATTTCAACCCCGGGATTTTGTCAACGATAAAAAGAATGACCAATGTGAAAACGGTTGTCCATGCCACAATAGAAACCCATGACGCGAATTGATATCCTATTTGAACGAAGTTACCATCGATCCATCCCCCTGCAATCTCAGTAATACCATCGTATCCAGCAACGGTTTTAGTAGCAAAGATTCCAGTCAAGACATCAGCGATGATCCCGCCAAAGCCATGGATCACGCCAGAGTAGGAATAGTCGTCTATCCGCGTCCACTTGTTGAAGTAAATTAAAAGCCGGCACAAAGCAGCATTGATAATGGAGGTCACGGCTGCAGCCCATGGCCAGTAAAAACCACATGATGGAGTGATATTGACTAGGCCAACAATGGATCCCTCGCATGCGGCCATCAAGGAGTACCTCCCTGTAATTAACTTGTCAACAATTGTGTAAGTGAGAGAGGCAAAGGATGACGCAAGGATGGTGTTGAGGAAAATGTAGCCAGTTCTAGTATTGACTGATAACAAGGTTCCAGAGTTGAAGCAGAACCAAGCGGCCCAGATCAAGGTCACTCCAATAAAGGTAGTTACACTCGAATGGCCCCGAGTACTCTTGGACTTATGCAAGTCTTTATTCCTGGGACCCAAGTACCACGAGTAACACAAGGAAGCAACTCCCGAGGCAATATGCACTGGCCCACCTCCTGCAAAATCCAATGCACCTAATTTATAGAGCCACCCGTTAAGGCCCCAGACCCAGTATGCCATAGGACAATAGCATACAATCACCCAAATAGCACCCACGACTATGGAAGGTAAAAAGCGGCCTCGTTCACCAATAGAACCAAGGAAAATCTGGACAGTTGCAACCGGGAAAAATACATTGAAGCAGAAGTTGACCACTGAAGGAAGGTTCCCGCCCTCGACCAAAGGCTTGGCTTCGTCGTTGTACAAAGCAGCATTATTAAAGTCGCCCATTATCGCCGAAGTGGAAGTAGGCGACACTGCCAAGGAGTATCCCAACAAATACCATATTATCACCACAACACATGTGACCATATAAGTCTGGAAGAGGATCTGCACGACATTCTTCCGCCTTAAAGTGCCGCCATAGAAAAGCCCAATGGCAGGAGTAATGAGGAACACCCCAAACGAACAAAACAAGATGTATGCCATATCAACAGGAACCAAGGTCTTGGTCTGCTCCTCGAGCGTGGAAGCACCTCTTGCCTTGAGGATCATTTCAGCAGATAACAGGCCCAACGTTGGCATCTTGGAGTGACTGACTGAATGTATAGAATTCAACCGTGGGCTTGGGAAGCATTATCTTATCAGTTATATATACTGGCTACGAAGGTTGCATTAGATTACAGTGTGCAGAATGATGCGCTAACAGATAAGGATAAATGAGGGCGTCTGGTGCGAAAAGCTTGGCATGCCGTGGTTTTATATAGTGGAGGCCCGCACTTTTTTTCCTGAATCCGGGTTTTTTCCCTCAAGACTGCACGCAGAGCCTTATCTAAGGACCCCAACTGATAGGGCCTTCTGCATCCCCAAGTCTCCAGATTCAAGTCTTCATTGATATGCGATGATTCATTGGCTGTGTCTGTCTAAAGGTGACCAAATGTTTCTGTCTAGAGTTGTCTAACGGTGTCTGACGGTGTCATTGCTTTACACTTGCATAAGATGGATTAAACCAATCCTCACTCGATAGTACTGAAGGCACATTGACCTGGTTCAATAAGATCCATAGACAGTAAGATCCATAGACAGTAAGATCCATAGACAGTAAGATCCATAGACAGTAAGATTTATTGGCTACGTGATTTACTATGGAAGGTTCAGAACCATCTACCGGACTGCAGGACCATAATCTTAGAATCATGACGATTTCGGACCTGCAGTATTTAGCGCATGCGTCGTCTGCGAATTGATAACAGATTCATCCCCATGTTTCGGCAACTACTGATGTCCACGAAAAAAACAGACATGTGATACAGATCAAGTGACTGCTGGAACTTTAAGCAGGCTGGGATGTATAACCAAGTTATATCAGTTGTATATTCGAATACTACAATTAACTTCGAAGGATCCCTGGGGATATCATCAATTAGGCGAACCTGCCTGTTCTTATATACTTTTCTACTGCTTCGGGTAACCCATGTGGAATTCCCTGAAACAGCTGGCGTGCGGGATGTGAAACATAATTTCAGAGTGGAACAAGTTTCACTCAGAGGTTCCGTTTCTCATTGGCCCAGAGAATTCCTCCCGAGGAATTCTCTCCTGCGCAAGCAAATCGCATGCATACACTTGCATGATGCTTAGCGCTCAGTGTTGGGATCCAATGCCACCAAATCCTCAATTTGAGGGCTCGTAGGAGTATTCCTAACAGTGGCTGGCTTGATAAATCACCTGGCACAGTATGCACTACCTCTCTACTCTACCACTTTATCGTACTGCTCTACTCCACTCTATTCTATTAAATCAGCATTGAGCACTAGAGTCAGCACTGGATCAGGTTGGAAAATTGCCCTTTTAAAGGGACCTACAGTCGAATCAAGCTCTTACTAGTAGACGATACTAGTAGACAATACTAGTAGATAATACTAGAGAGACGTTATACAGAGATCCCAATTACCCCTTTTGATTTTTTTTTTTTTCAATTGATATTTCGGTGTTTTAGTGTTTTCAATAGTACTTGTTAATTCTTCATTGTAGCTGAAGTTCCGATCATCTGGAGTCAGCCATGGGTATTTATAATTGTTTCAGCACCCACCTAAAGACTGCGAAAGTATAATTCCAATGCAAAAATCGAAAAATGGTCATATAAATCTCTTAGTCTCAGAAATTGATCTCCCAACTCCAAGGATTATTCCGAACCAATTAAATGTAAATTTGACCTCGTGGCTAACTAGATGGCTTGTTTAGGTGGTTTCGGATGGCTCACTATACTACCATCACTTGTCGCGACATATCGCACTTCTCATCTCAACGCGCTCCCCAAGATCCTCCAAGCCATGTCCTCCCAACAACAGGATTTGATCTTCTTCTCCGACAATAGTCTTTTATCCGAAGCACACTTTGCTGATGAAAATCATTTCTTGCATGTCATTTCCCACAATGCAGCAACCAAACCTTCGTGGCTAATCAATGCCTTGATTGAAAACTGCCTAGCTGGTACTGCTAACCTGGTCAATAGAGATCTTATGGCAACGCCAAAGCCACGGGCTCTGCTTACATACATATCCTTTGCTTCTCCTCGTGACACGGTCATCAAGAGCTGTCGTAAACAAGGTCTAGACCTCGAGACCTATGAGGAGTTTGAGTTCGTGGACTACTTCACTGGTCTTTTCAGCAATAAGATCAAGACTCCACTTAACCCATCGTTGGAGGTCCAGGGCATGTTTGATGACATAATAAAGAAGCTTGCGCTGTCCAAGAATCAACGTAGGGTGGTGGTGGTTGAGTGTCCCGAATTGCTTCTAGCAGGTACATCTTTGTCCAGTGATGAGTTGATGCATAACCTTGTCAAGCTTAACCGAGAGTGCAATGCATTGTTTGTGCTGGTAAACACGGATTCCTCTATTATAGACGTGAACCATACCATTGCTAGTGATCCAGTTTTCCGCATTACCGACTTCTACGTCAAGTTGCACCACACTTCGTCCTTGAACGTAAGCATCCTACCTCTTACTACAGGAAAAGCCAAAGACATTACTGGCAGCGTTTGTGTGTCTAAAGGTTCACAGAGCTTGAGTTCCGGACTCAAGGTCAGCGAGAAAGAGTATGTATACCATGTGTCCAAAGAAGCTAGTGTCAAACTATACTTTCGATGAGGACTTCCGGCTCAGCCCGGAGTTGGCTGCTTCCTTCTTCTTGTGCACTGTGTATAGATCATCCAATGCAAACTCAATGGCACACCGGGACCATATTATGGGGAACAAGGGCCACACTGACCTTTCGCCCACCAAGATCCAGTAGGGGATGTTCTCCATTGTTTTATGCACATCAAAAACCCGCCCGAAATCTCGCACCAAGTAGCGGAGCTCTGGCACAACAGTGATTTCACGAAGGCCTGTGGTCATTTGAGCATTTGTGGGCTTTTCGTCGATGCAGAGTCGCTTGACAAGATCTGGCAACAATCCAAGTTTGTTCATGACCTCAAGCCTGAACTGGATCTCCATACCTAATACGCACTTCAAGTGCTTGATGTAATTCAGGCCCGATTCTTTGGGAAGCAGCTTGCTCAAGAGCTTTACCTTCTTGGTGTCGTCTTTCACCTTGACCATTTTAATCTTGGGCGTATTGCTAGTTGGGGTTTCGGGGTTATCTTCTCCATCGTCATCGGGCACCTTGATCTTGCCGTAAGAAATCTGGTGCTTCAAATCATTGTTTATCAATGGGGCCAAGTAGGGCCGGGCCAAGCTATTGATGAAGTGGTTGACGTTGAAGAGTTCGGTCAATCTAGTATAAGGCGAATTTGTCTCTGAAAATTTCACTGATGATGCATGGGTGGAGGATGAATTAGACCGGAAGTATTGGTGCAGATAGCTTGCATCTTGTGGTTTCAAGAACTTGATTTGCAAGTTGGGCTCGACCGGTACTATATCACCAGTGAAGTTCTTCACATATAACTGCACATCATCCGACAAGACTCCAGTGCCTATGGAGGCATAGATGGCAGTCCAGATAATGACATTGGGAGCAGTAATATAGTTGAGAAGCGCAGGGATGACCAGATGCGAGGGATGGACCACGATGTTCAATATCCTTCTTGTCTTCAAGTACGCTTCTTCGAAAGTCAAGTCGCCAATGGTATCTCTGACAAACTTCAAGAAGATAAGAATGTCCTGCGAGTAACCCTTCCTCACAACGTTTTCGATCACGTTGCCATACCTTTCATCCACATCGTGGTTTAGCTGGTCGATGTCCCCCATGACGTCAGTGATGCTCAAAAGAACAGGCACCAAGTCCTTCTCGGACAAAGTACACACTAGTGACGCCACCGCTGCGCCAATAGCACTGCCTCCAATGATTCTGGGTAGCAAACCTTTGAAAAAAAGTGCTCTGACCACCCCCAAGTGGCAGATACCAAAGAGCGAACCACCCTGGAGAATGAGAGCAGTGCAGCCGAAACTTTGGCGGGCATCATGGAAGAAATTGATTTTCAACTGGCGACTATTCATGATATAGTTGTTCTCCGGATCGGAAGTTATGCTTTGGTGCAAGTAATTCAAGCAATCTAGCACCTCCAAGATGTACTGCTGGATATGGAACTTGGTACCCAAATAAGCCTTGGTGTACAACTTCTTCTGGGCGATTCCAGCAAAGTTTCGGATAAGTCCCGAACGCAAAAGGGACATGACCAAGCGCTCGTCCCCCGCCAAGCGGGCCTCCTTCAACAAGTTCATGCGGTCGTTGATGAGGATGTAATCATAGTGGTGGGACACAAAGTCTTGTCTCCACAAGTCCATGTTGGTCAAGTGGTCGATCTCGCCAACGGTTTCCCTGAACTCCAGGTAGGTCTGGACATTTGCAAGCAGATTGACGGCCTCCTTGAGCTTATCTTTGCGAGTGTGCATGGAGTAGAGCTTTCGGAACCAGAACATCCAGATATCAAGGATGAAGTCGATGAGGAGCCACACAAACGACGGCGTGTGGTTTGCTATGAACGTGGCAATCGGTAGAAGGAAGATTTCTGCTAATGTTCGGATCATGGCGGGAGTGTAAAGCAATGTAGTACTCGCTACAGTGAGAACACTGCATGTGAAAGCCCGCGCAGCTACACCGCACAACAGAGCTAACCGGAGGACGTATAAGCCATCCACCATACCATGCCAATTCCAGCATGCCTGTAGTTTATAGTGTTCAGCAGTTATTAATTGTTAATTATTAATTGTTAATTATTAATTATTAATTATTAATTAGTAATTCGTAATTATAGTATTCAGTAATTAGTAATTCATAGTGCTCTCTGTCGACAGGTGTCTCAGTGTACTAGTCTCAGTGCTTCTCAGTGGTGTCTCGTAGTGTCACTGCCTACTAATAGAGTGCGAATTCGTCTGATAACTGGCCCACGTAGAGCCAGTCATACGCTACAGATCAAGACAACTTCAGATAGTATAGCGTATTTGAGAATTTCATTATTTCTTATTCCATATTCAAAACAAATCCAAAACAAAATTCTAAACAAAATTCTAAACAAAAATCAAAACAAAAAAGCCAGGTTAAGACCCTGGGTATTTGGTGATGTAGTCTACATGGACGGTGCGCGCACGTGACCAAAAATTTTATATCTCATCTCCATCTCTGCGCTATTCTCCAACATCATGTCGTCCGTTAGACCCAGAGTACAGGAGGTCAAGAACCCAGTCTTGCCCGGCAAGTTATCGGCCGAACAGCAGTACTGGAAAGGCTATGTCAATCCACAGCTCGTCAAGGAGAACTTCCCCATCAACCACATCCACTTCAACCCAGCCTCTCCCTACGATTTCGCCGTCACCTCCTCCACACGAATCCAGGTGTTTTCGTCCAAAACAAGACAAGTCATCAAGACATTTTCCAGGTTCTCCGACACCGTTTTCTCCGGAGAGTACCGCTTCGACGGAAAACTTCTTGCTGCTGCAGATGCACTGGGTCTCGTGTCCATTTTCGATGCATACCAGCCCAGAAGTATATTGGTCAACATCAACCCATCGTCGCACCCAACACACGTGGCCAAGTTCCACCCTACGATTGGAAACCAGCTTGTGACCGGCTCGGACGACCGGTCGCTCCGAATCTACGACATTTCCCAATCGGCCCTGGGCCCCATTGCGCATTTCGACGAGTCTTTCCATGGTGACTATATCCGGTGCGTCAACTTCATCCCCGGAAACCCCAACTTGCTAACTACGGGATGTTACGATGGAGTGGTTCGTCTCTTCGATACCAGACTGCCGCTGCTTGTGGCCAAGTTCAACCAAGACAACCCCGTGGAGGATGTGTTGGCCCTCTCACCTACTACTCTTGTTTCTGCAGGAGGTCCTCAGGTCAAGGTGTGGGACTTGTCCAGAGGCTCGAAGATCCATGAGTTCCACAACTTCACCAAGACTGCTACCACCTTACACAATACCGGAGACCGTGGATTGCTTGTAGGCTCGTTGGATGGTCACGTGAAGGTGTTTGACTATACCACCACCAATTGGGACGTCAAGTTCGGCTGGAAGTTCGGTTCGGGAGGAGTCTTGTGCTCCGCAGTGTCGCCAAACGCCAAGCACTTTGTCACCGGATTGAGTTCCGGCTTGCTTGCCATCAGAACACGCAAAATGGAGTCCAAGGCCCCGGAAAAGAAACAAGCACGCACCAGTGCCTACGCCAGAATCACCAAGGGTGCAGACTACATGGGAGAAGAGGAAACACAGATTGTGAACTCGACGTCGTCCACCAACAAGAGACTCAAGCAATTCGAAAGACACTTGAATGCGTTCAAATGGGCCGAGGCTCTAGATAGTGCGGTGTCCAGCCGATTGCCCAAAGAGCAGACGGTCACGCTACTCAACGAGTTGAAGAAACGAGGCAAGATCAGAATTGCCTTATATGGTCGTGACGAGGTGTCGCTTATGCCCATTCTCCAGTGGCTCATCAAGAACTTGGACGACGTGCATTCCTTCAACATTGTGTGTGACTTTATTGCGGTGATTCTTGAGATGTACGGCAACTTGATGGACAAAAGTGTGGCCCTTGAAGAGGCATTTGGAACCCTTACCAAGAGGATCCAGGTGGAGGTCAAGAAGTGTAGAGAGGCCAATGAGATCAGCGGCATGTTGGAGTTGTTGGCCGTCTAGACGGATTTTGCATATAGTGAACCACGGTTCATTTTTATATACATAGCTAAAAGTAAAATGGCTTGTAGTGTTCCGAATGTTTTCACCACCGGTGGCTCTTTTTTCTTTTCTTCTTCAGCTTCTTGGCCTCGGCCACTTCTTTACACTGGCTGGAACAGTACCACTTCTGCTTGCTAACCTTCATGGCATCGGCCCGACTGAGGCCCACACATTTATAGTGGAACCACTCTCCATTCTTGCACTTTTCGTTATCGCATCCAATCATATTGCCGAAAGACGGCTGGTTACAGAAGCAGTATTTTTCAACCACCGTCTCTTTAGGTGGAAGCGGCTGTACAGGAACATCCACAGCAGACACCTGAGCAGTTGAGTTGGTGTTTGAGGTGGTGTTTGAGGTGGTGTTTGAGGTGGTGTTTGAGGTGATGTTTGGGGTCTTTGCGGTCTTTGGGATAGTAGTTTTTGGGGTGGTTGAAGTGGTTGAAGTATTGATCTTTGGAGACTCCTGTACCTTGTCCAGTGGCCTGGAGACTCTACGCCCGAGATCCTTCTTAATGGTCTTTGGTTTCACCACTCTTCTTTCTGCACTCTTCACTATAGGGTCCTTCCTTTTCGAGAGATTCAAAATGATGCGTATCCCCGTGGCGCCTCCCTGTGCCTGTTTAATAATCACCTTCCCCAGTTCTTTCAACACTCTTTCCTGAAGAGCCTCCACGCGTGAAGTAAGCGGGTTTTTCTCGTAATGTTCCTTGAGCTGCCGCCTAAGAAGATTTTGCAGCAGTCCGTCCTGCGGTTTCCGGCTGATATCTTTCTCTAGCTGGTCCAAGCTGTGTTTTAGCGTGGAGTGGTGTGTTTTCAACTGGTCATAGAGACTCTGGAGCTCCGCCACACTCTCTCTGTTTGCCCGCCCAATGGAATCACGACACGCAGGGAAAACTTCTGCTATTTCCGCCAGAGACTGCAGCAGATGGGTCTGTTGATATGGGTACTTCTGGAAGAGTTGATGGAGCTTGTGCTTCTCCTTCTCTGCTGTGATGTTACAGCTTTGCACCACCCAGAGCGACCGCACAATGTCACAGGGTAGATGATCAAGAGTGGATAGAAAGGTACTGGACACTGAGCTGGAGCTCTGTACCACGGTGGTCAAGGTCGACATATTGTGGGATGGAGTAGTATGGATTAATATATTGGGGTGTTTATTCGCGCTCTATCGCGTTGCACGTTGCACGACTGCACGGAATGAGCACTCACTACAATAACTCTAGTCTACACTAAGTTTGTTCGTATCATACATTCATAGCTATAACACGAGGAAGTTAGAGAACAGGATTTACTCCAAGTCCTTCTTGAGGGTACCCATGAAGGCTCTCTTCTCAGCAGGGGTTTGGAATCTACCCTTACCGAACTTAGAGGCAGTGTCAATCCATTTCAAGTTGACCTTCTCCAAAGCTCTTCTGGAGGTGTCAACGTACAAGGACTTTCTCAAGGTAACAACTCTCTTTCTGGTACCTGGGATACAACCCTTCAACAAGACAAAGTCGTTGTTGACCTTACCGTAGAAAACGAAACCACCCAATGGGTTGATGGTCTTCTTGGTTCTGTCAAACTCGGTAGCACCGTTGGCCTCGTCAGCACCAGATCCAACTCTGTAGACCTTGTGGTTGATGGAGGTTCTGTGGTGGAAACCGTTTTGACCAGCTCTGGCAACGGTCCAGTTGACGTTGGCTGGATGCCAAGCACCAATACAAGCAACCTTTCTCAAACCTCTGTGGGTCTTTCTTGGCAACTTCTTGGTTCCCCATCTGTGGGTAACACCCTCGAAACCGTGACCCTTGGTGACGGCAACGACATCGATCATCTCGTTTTGCTCGAAAACAGAGTCGACAGAGACGGTCTTCTCAAAGTGCTCCTTAGCCCAGTTGACCTTGTCCTCAACGGAACCACCGTTGATTTGGATCTCGGCCAAGTGTGCCTTCTTTTGGACCAATGGGGTGTTCTTGACCTGGGTGTGGACCAAGACTCTGACAACAGAGGCGTACTTGGTGATCTTGGCAAGCTCGCTGTTGATCTCGCTGGCACCGTCGGCGTACTTGGCGGAGTACTTGGTGAAAGCCTTCTTCTTAGACTTGTACCAGTTCTTGTAGAATCTTCTCTTGACTTCCTCGGAAAGGTGCTCAGCCCAGACGGTGGTCAAGGATCTCAAACCTCTTGGAGTTTCAACGTAACCGACAACACCGACGACAACCATTGGTGGGGTGTCAACGACGGTAGCAGCCTCGACAATCTCACGCTTGTGCATCTTAGAACCTGGTCTGTCCAAGTCTCTGACGATGGTGGTCATACCAGCCTTGTAACCGAGGAAAGCGGTCAAAGCAACTGGCTTAGACTTGATGTCCTTAGGGAAGGACTTGACCTTACCTCTTTGGGAGGAAGCTCTCTTTCTTGGGAGGAAACCCAAGGAACCGTGTCTTGGTTGTTCAAACTTTCTGTGAGACATGTTACGTTAAATGAAGTAGGGAAGAAAGAAATTTTTCAGAGAAAATTTTTTTATAGCGTGCGACTAGTCGCTGCTCGCCGGGTAACACGCGCACTACATGCAGGCAAGGCGTTCTTCGATGCCCCTGCGAGATGCGACCTGGATGCAACACTCGTCAGTGTAAGCTTCCGTCATATGACACACCCACTTGATTGGACATTATGGTTTAAATGACATTAATTCTAGATCGTATCCATATGCTTAAGTTATATGCAGGAGGGAGATACATTATCTCAGAGTCTATAGTCTAGATATATACGTAGAGGTCGTCAATTAATGGAACTTCAAGCCTCAGAAGTCAGTGTTTCTTTCTGTTAAGTCTTTGGTGTTTCATATTGTTTCATAATGTTTCATAATGTTTCATATTGTTTTATATTGTTTCATAATGTTTCATATTGTTTTATATTGTTTCATAATGTTTCATGATGTTTCAGAATTGTTTCAGAATTGTTTCAGAATTGTTTCATTTTGTTTCATTCATGTTATGTTCATGTGAGGCTCCATTTAAGTCTGCGAAAAACTGAGCCTGAGAAAATGAGCTAAGAAATGAGCTAAGAAATGAGCTAAGAAATGAGCAGAGAAATGCGCGAGTGAGAGAGATTTTGTCTGGAGTATAGAGTCCTCAGAAACCATACCAATAGCCACCCTCAACACAAATTCTATTTACATTTGTTATAGTAGAGTTTGTTAGTAGAGTTTGTTAGTAGAGTTTGTTAGTAGAGATTGTTAGTAGAGATTATTTCCTGGATCTAAATGTGTCATGTTTTTAAGCAAAAGAATAACAGAACCGGTGCCTTTGAGTAATGTCACGTGCACACAAGACAAGAATTAGACAAATTAGACCGACAGAAAGAAACACGCCATGTGTTTTAGAACACATGGAAAAACATTAAAGAGTCGATCACGTGACGCTGTATTCTTAAAATGTACTGTATGAAATAGAGAAACAGAAAAAAAGGAGACAGAGAAAAGGGAAACAAAAGACACTTGAATAGTGAATTGACCATCTGCTTGTAGTGAAGTTCCTATAATTACACTTTGCTTAGTGGAAAGTATAGGTTCAAATGTACAATGGAAAACCACCAGGTGGTCTTTTACAATGTATAATTTGGAAAGAATGGCCAGTACAATCCATCGTGTCATGTACAAGTGTTCTGGTCCACACCTGCATACTGGTCTCAGTTGGTGTGTGCCTAATTAAAGGAACAGGGAGAAAATCCTTGAAAAGAGGGGATTTCTCCTAATGCGGTGTTGATCAATTGCCGCTCGTTCTGTATGTAATGTGTCAGTAATGTGTCAGTAGAAGACTGTCTAATCTTTGAGGTGTTGATGTGTGACGTGGAACATGCGCATGACATAATAAAGCCGAGAGTGCATGTACGAGGAATTAGAGTATTCATTGTCAAGCGTTAGGATAGAAAATATTGTTTAATATGCATACACCTCGCCTGATAATTATAAAGACTGCTGGAGAAAGACGAGTTCCGAGGGCGCACTGGTCGGAACTGGCGACTTCGGGCCTTATATCCAGTTCCGACCTCTTGACTCAGGTCATTACATCAGGTCCGCCAAATAAGATTTTCGAGAATTCTAAAGATATCTGGACTTTCGCCAATTCCGAGCAAATCATTACATTTCCGCAACATAAAATTTCTCGACCGTTGGCCATTAGACCATGAACCCGACGTGCAGGTCACGTGACATCCCCGAGGTTACATTCTCCTAGAACGCACCTCTTTGCTGCAACATAATGTTAACCACTGCACCACTCCACACCTTATTACTTCCCCTCCACCAACTGGCCAAACCTCATTCTCTACATTCTATACACACACCTCCAAATATATCGTCTATAATTGGCCACTCTCCATCCCGAGCCCATAAAAAAAGGCTCGTGCCCATGTAGAACGCTCCCTATTTATAGCATCTAACTACTAGGGTACCCACCTCGGCATACGTCCGTAGATCCCACCTGAACACCGTCCCCTACCAAGTTATAGTCAGTTGAGGCACCAAGAGAAATACCGCCAAGCTTCCAATAAAAGATGTTTGTAATCCGTCAAAGTCGTGTGGATGCCAAATGAGCCCAATTGAGCCCAGTTGACCTTCCATGGTATTCTTCCAGAATCTTCCTGCTCCAAAGTGTACGTGTGCTTTGGTGGCAGTCTATTCAAACAAGACAATAACCTCCGAAGATGCGTGCCGCACTGCCACGTTCGTGCAGGCACGTCGTCTCGGCGCATACAGAATTACTAAATTGAGCGAAGTTTGTCAGCCTAGAGTTCCCGAGCCGCACGCAGTGCGGCGAGGTAGCGTGCGGCGCAGTGCGGCTCACTCACTTCTCGGGCAGCCCGCTGCGCGAAAAAGGGCCCACATTACTAAGGGATGACAAATGATTGCTAAGTATAAAGAGCCCTAGGCCGGCCCCGTTTTTCTCCTTCATCATCATCAACCTTTCCTAACACTTTTATCAATCTACTATCAACTCAATTACAATGTCTAAAGTTTCTGTCGCAGTTATTGGTCTCAACGGCTCCTTGGGTGCCCCAACCATTGAGGCTTTCCAGAGCTCTGTCTTCAAGGACAACTTTGCCTTCCCCGTGTTGGCCCTTACCCGTGACCCAGCATCCAAGCAATCCTCTGAAACCATCAAGTATGTTGCCGCTGACATTACTGGTAACAAGGAGGACACTATCCAGCAATTGAAGGGCATTGACGTGATTATCTCGCTCTTGCACCCTACTCCAGATGTCCTTGCAGCCATTGAGGAGGTTGTGACTCTGGTCAAGCCTAAGCTTTACATTCCATCGCAATTCGGTTGTGACATTGCTGAGGCTGACAAGATTCTCCCAACTTTCCTTTCCATCAAGACCAAGCACTCCCAAAAGGTCAGAGACGCTGGTATCAAGGTGGTTGACATTGTCACCTCGTTCTTTGCCGGTGGCCCATGGTTGTACGAGATTGTCGGTCACTTGGGTGCTAACACCGAGTCCAAGAGCATCACCTACCTCGGTGCCCCAGAGACTCCTCTCTCTTTCACCAACTTGAAGGATATTGGAAGAGTGGTTGTCTCCGTTGCCTCTAAGGCCAACCAGGAGCTCCCAAACACCATTAGAGTGCACTCCGGCAGGATCGCCCAGAGTGATGTGATCAAGAGATACGAGGAGTCTCACAATGTCAAGTTGACTGTCAAGGAGACCATTCCTAAGGAGGAGGTGTTGAAGCAAGCCCAGGCTGCTTGGGACGGTACCGACTACAGCAACTTCCTCTACTTGTTGAACGTTGTTGTCTCTCAAGGTGAGGAGAGCGGTGCTTCCTTCAACACTACGCAAAACGAGTTTGTTAACCCAGGCGAGTCCTTGTGGAAGTGGGAGAAATTCTAATCTAAGAGTTTACTTATCCAAACAAAAATATTCAATACAGGAACTGAAACCAATCAAAGTAGTGACTGAATTAGTACTGAAGGCTTACAGACCAATTCTCAAGTAGACCAAGTTCTTAAATTGTTATGTAGGGAATTAAACATAGACCGGAGATGTAATCATCCGAGTCGCAGAAAGCACGTGGTGGATGTCTAGAATTTCTTGAAGGCTCTCTTCAACGCCAAGCGGGCATCACCCTCATCACCACCGTAATCCGTCCCACCAGCCAGCCCCGTGTCCACCAAGTCAGCAGTATTTATAGCAGTTTCCACCAGCTCGGGCTTGCGCGTGCGATGCTCTTCTTGGCTACCTGCAAAGTGCTGCGGAGAAGACACAGGCTTGTTTAGCGGTGAGTTAATATTCATCATGGAGTACATCATGGAGTTGAACTGCGGAGTCAAATTGAAGGCCATGTTGTAGTTTTCCAAAATCGACTCCATGCGGGGCGTAGCACAGTCTTTCTGCATGGGTGTCTGGGGAACGATGAACTTGTCTCCAGGAATTTGCTCAAAGCCTCCATCCGATACCGACAGAGCCAGCGTGCCCAAGATGGAGCCTGTATCCAAGGACATGCAAGAATCAGCACTTAGCGATACAATAGACGAACGAGGATTTGGGTCGGAGTCTGTCCTCGTGTTGGCCGAGACAGGCTCATGCTCGTCGTATTTCAGTGCGAGTGCAGCTCTTCCACCATCGTCCACTGTCAACTTGAACGAGAAGAGATTGTCTTCAATGAAGGAGATATTCTGGGGATTTCTTTTTGGGGAATGGTGTTTTTCTTTCAAGAAGTAGTCCGGTTTGTTTTGGAGCGGCAGTGACTTGAGGATCCGGGATCTCTTGTCACTGTGCCGCAGTTCTCTCAGCGCACTATACCTCAGGTCCTTTAAGTCCGGGCTCATACGAAGACTGGGCTTCAAGGCACTATTTGGAGGCGAGTTCAAGTACGCCGGCGGCGAGATCTCATCGCTTGTGATCAATGAGAGTTTGTTGATGGTGGCTGGCGTAAGGCCCATATAGTGTTTCTGTTTCTGGGAGTTGGCCAAGGTAGCGAGGTTCTCCCAAGACGGCGAGTCCAGGGAGGGAGTGGAAACCGAGCTGCTTTTGCGGGACTTTTTCCGGGAAAACGGTGGCGTCACCTTCATCAACGGCGTGAAGGTATCGGGTTCGCCCATCTGCATGATCATATTGGAGTTCAACTCAGCGCTGGGGCTTGTGGACTCGGGAAAAGCGCGGAATTGCATGGTGAACGACGGGTAATTGCCTTCATCCTTATTCAGCTTGGCGGGTCTGCCCCGCTTGCGTTTCACCGGGGGGTCTACCGGTTCCGAGTGTAAAAGGGACATGAAGGAAAGCTGATGGTCGCTGAAAAAGAGGAAATAGGCGAGAATTATAGCCCCACTAGAAGGTGCCGAGTGAGGAGGGTGAAGGTGAAAGGGGGCCAGGATGGAGTGATAAGGCAAGGGAATAATAAGTGTAAGTCGAAATGCGACAGGGAGAGAGGCGG
The DNA here is from genome assembly GCA_002374535.1 of Metschnikowia kamakouana. Taxonomy (NCBI): domain Eukaryota; kingdom Fungi; phylum Ascomycota; class Pichiomycetes; order Serinales; family Metschnikowiaceae; genus Metschnikowia; species Metschnikowia kamakouana. The sequence continues at coordinate 26,907 of NKZX01000788.1, forward strand.
CCCGATGAAATGAAGCGGTTTATTATCTTGGGATTTCCACGTACATGATCGGCATATGTGCTGAGGGTTTCTGACCAGCTTATATGCATGAAGGCAGCGAGGATCATAAGCCACCCTACATGAGGAACAGAGGGTTGGCCGAAACTCGAGCCACACCGTTGACCGAACTGTTGATGCTTGAATTGGGACGGCCTTTGATCTACTCTACTTCTACACTTGAGATGGTGGTTATGGTGTAGATGGGGGAGTTTGGCAAGAAAGCTGGATTCTCCAGAGTGATAGGGGTTTCCGGGGCCGGCAGCAGATTTGCGCATTTGCAGTGGCCCCATTTGGGAGTCTGCTTACAATCACAGCCGTATGGACCACATAGACAATTCCAAGAGAGAATGGGCAGCTCAGCGGGCGATCCGTGTGCCGGGTCCATCTGCATAATGCGAGGTTCCATGCGAGTAATAAACACCCAAAACGGAATTTTTTTTGCGCGTGCCCTATCAAAGAGCAAAACACTTGCAACGAGGCCCTGGCCCTCCTGCACCCATGGAACACCCAGCCCATCTCCTATGAGAATGACATTAAAATCAATCCAGAGTAACCAGTGTCTAGATCTTCCAGTTTTTAACCTACTACTCAGAACAAGTCTACAGTACAGTCTACAGTCTACAGTACAGTCTACAGTCTACAGTACAGTCTACAGTCTACAGTACAGTCTACAGTACAGTCTACAGTACAGTCTACAATAGTCCAGAATATAAATAGTACTAAAATGTCCTGGAGGAGTAACCACCATAAACCAAAGATCGTAGTGAATAAAGGTGATGTGAATCTGTCATTGTGGCTTGTTATCAGCTGCCAAGAAGTGTCGAGATGCATTGTATTGATGGAGCTCACAGGCTCGGCCGAGGCTATTTTTAAGGTGACGGAATGTGCAGCATTGAGAATTTGATGGGAAGTCTCATGTGACACACCGTCATCCCATGTCATAATTACACCAGAATACCGTACAGGATAGGGAGTAGAGTGGAATTCTTAACAGAGGAGGGGTGTAGGATATAGACATAAAAGGTATTGTAGGGGTGAATCAGGGGTGAATTAGTAGACCTGGTCTGGAGCACTGGTTAAAGTCGCGCCGCGTCGAGCCAGTTAAGAGTGACATGTGATGACATGAGCAAACAATACAAAGCGAGAGGATCTGCTGGATGAACAATACGTGCCGATACGAGGTGCTGGATGAACAATACTAAACGGCATGTTCGTTTAGATTGTAACGAATATTTTTTGAAAATATATTTATATCCACTCGTCAACCAGCCCATCCTGCCTATTCTGCTCTCACCAATATGCCTGCACCTGCACATCTCTACTCTGAGCCAACCCCAACCCCACCCAAGTCCCAAAATGATGATTCCACCATGACTCTTTAAACTCCTTTGTTAACTATGAACTTTTTTGGTCTGAATTTATGACACATTCGACTTCCTGATTTGTCACTTTCTGATTTGTCACCTGATTTCACACACCACTTCTGTAATAGACATTTAACTACTTAACTAGACTCGACTGCTTGACATTTTCACATCACTCCAAATTGGTTCAGGCACGTTTCATACGTTTAAGATCTTTAGATCGGTTCGGAGGTGTGGGTGTTCACCATATTTCCCCCACCAACTGCTTTTAACCACTTCACCACTTCGTGTCCATTTTCCATATCCAGTGCCATACGGAGCTGCGAAGATTGTTCCACTGCGACTTATACTCACTTATTACTGTCACGTAGTCATGCCGCACGTGGATAGGTGGATGCAAATTTCTTGGACGTTCCGTTTGTGTACTTCCCAATCGTCTATATAAATCACCAAATCCCCACCAAATCCTCCGACAAAAAAATTTCTCCCTACAAGACTGACTGTCTCCATAACTGAGTGTCTCCACTGTCTCTGCTTTGTCTAGTTGCTGCTCGTTCGCGGTCGCATCTCGTATACGCGTAGGACTCGGGGACTCGCTATATCGCAGCAACCCTCACTACTCAATCTACTACTTACTCCAACTGGTGACATGAGCAAATTGAATCCTCTCACCACCCACGTGGAATTCTTTGGCGTGCCTGGAGCCTTGGTCATCTCCGTGTTCTTGCCTATTCTACTAGTGCTTTTCCAGTTCCTTACCAATGAATACTACTCGGTGGAGGGCTGGTCTGTGGACCTTGACAAGATATACCGCCAGATCCCGGATGCAGACCAATTGTGGCTGCTTTGCTTCGATCAGAAATGCTGGGCGGCTTACTTGGCTTGGTTCTTCTCGCTTGCTGTTCTTGACGTGTATTCTCCTGGAAAGGACATCCCGGGCGTGGTGCTTAGGGATGGCACCACTCTCACTTATAGGATCAATGGCTTGTCGATGTCCGGGCTTTTGATCTCTATTTTGGCTGCCCGTCTCTTTTCGCTGCAAAACTACTACTTGCCCGAGCTCCAGTTTCTTTACGATAACCAGTTGAAGTTGACCTTGGTGACCATCATGTTCTCGTTTGTGGTGTCCAACTTTGTCTACTTGATTTCCTTCATCCCATTGCGCAAGCCAAATGGTCTCAAGACGAACGAGAGAATTCTTTCCATTAATGGCAATTCTAAGATTCCCTTCTACGACTGGTTCATTGGCCGCGAGTTGAACCCTAGAATCGGGGCTTGGGACATCAAGTTGTTCTGTGAGTTGAGACCTGGAATGCTTTTATTGTTTCTCCTCAACTTGTCATGTATTCATAACCAGTACCATTCCAAGGGTAAGGTGGCAGACTCTCTTTTGATAGTCAACTTCTTGCAGGCATTCTACATTTTCGATGGTGTTTTGAACGAGGAGGGCTGCCTCACTATGATGGACATTGCCACCGATGGCTTTGGCTTCATGTTGGCTTTTGGTGATTTGGCCTGGCTTCCTTGGTCCTACTCTTTGCAGAGCAGGTACTTGGCCCTCGAGGACAATTACTATGAATTGGGCTACTTGAATTCGGCTTTGATCTTGATCTTGAGCTTTGTGGGCTACTACATTTTCCACAGTGCCAATCAGGAAAAGTCAGACTTCAAGCAAGGCAAGCTTGATCACTTAAAGAGCATCAAGACCCCGACGGGCTCGAAGCTTTTGGCCGATGGATGGTGGAGCACAAGTCAACACATCAACTACTTTGGTGACTGGCTCATTGGCTGGTCCTGGTGCTTGCCTACAGGTACCAAGACAGTGTTCACGTACTTTTACGTGATCTACTTTGCCACGTTGTTGATTCACAGACAAACTCGGGATGAGGCCAAGTGTCGGAGCAAGTACGGAAAGGCATGGGAGGAGTATGAGAAACAGGTGCCTTATAAAATCGTGCCGTACGTCTATTAAGCGTTGTTCATATACCCCAAGACTAAATAAGAATGGTGACCACTTGGGTCTAGACAATTAGAAGAAGTATAACAAAATTGATAGATTAAAGACTGTAGGAGGTGTTTAATGGTCTGTATGGGTGTATTACACTGTAATACTTATTCGGTCTTCTTCTCGTAATCGACTTGCTTGGTGAAACTCTTGTACGACAACTCAATGGAAGTGATCCAACTGACTGCGGTCGAGGCCACATACACCAAGAAGAACGAGACTATCAAGGCCAGCCACACCCCAGGCGTGAAGAACTGATAATTTGTGAAGAGGTTAGATCTGGCGTGGGTGCCGTTCTTTTTCGAGCCGGAAACTCCAAGCGTGTGGTCGTCGCTGAGAGCAGTGACCATGGCATCCGACTCCTGCGCAGCGATCATGGACTCAGCAACACGGAAGTCATTCTCCACCTCCTGCAAAGTGGCCTCGTCGTCGTCCACATCTTCCACTTCGTCAGTGCCAACCAGGGACCTCTTGCTCAATTCGTCGAGCCCGTGGCTCAACTTGTCCTTGATGTACTCCTTGAGGGTCTCGCCCTGAGACTCGAACAGGGGCTTGCCCTGGACAAAGACGTACTTAGGCCCCAAGAACTCGTCAATGGAATGCTCGTTGTTGTCCTCGATATCTACCACAATCACATTGCCGGACAAGGAAGAGACATCCGAGGGTTTCGAGTTCAAGTACTCAACAACACACGAGTCGGAAATGGTCATGTCCACTGCAGACCCCGACTGGTACTGCACGTGCTTGATATAAGTCTCGCCGTCCAAAGCCTTAGGCTTCGACCGCTGCAATCTGTTGACCCGGTAGATGTACACCTTTTCGTCGGAATTGGCCGAGCAAAAGTGCAGCGAGAACTTGGAGAGTGCCGAGTCCAAGTCTCCGGCAGCAGTCACATATTTGAAGCTGCGGGGGTCGAGTCCGGCCGACGCATAGAAAGCCGCGGTATCGGAAAACGCCACCGCTGTGCTGGCAAAAAGAGCCAAAGTGGAGAACTTCATTTGGCGTTGGAACTGGTGAAGGAGGAGGAAGAGGAGGGACGGTGGAGATTACGAGAGGTGCGCGGAGGGAGATATGCGCGCACGTGACCCGCCGGTCGCAGAAGTTCATAGCTTTCCACCATTCAAACCTACCCAAGACCCGCCTGCCCAAAAGAAAAATGGCCGTCGATGTTCCTGCGTACGTACCCACCCATGACTATACGAAATAGTGATATGACTAACCCCAGCTCGGTAGTAAGAAAGCTCATGGCCTTCACTGTGGCCATGGTGTTCTTCCCATTGTTCACCTTCTTTATGTGCCAGTACATGTTTGAAAGCCCGCTTGTCAGCGGAGGCTCTGCTGCGGTGGCTGCCAATGTTGTGTTGATTGCTTATATTGTCATGGCTTTTGCTGAAGACTCGGTGGTCACGGAGGGTGAGTCCAAGAAAGACCGCTAGTCAGTCATTCAGTCCTTCATTCAGTCCTTCATTCAGCCAGTCCTTCAGTCCTTCAGTCAGTCAGTTGATATTCGAACATTCTATACATATTTCAAGCCAGCTTTATGCAGTCTATACAAGAATATTATAAGGGTATTGCATATTTGCACATGGCTCCAAGAGCTCCAGAGGGATACTGTCTTGGCAAGGCCTTGGAAGTCGCACCTCTAGAGCAGCTGTAGATGAGAAAAGGCCAAGAGTCAAGAGTCTATCACACCACCGGATTCTATTAGCCACCATCCATGATCACGTAGAATAAGCCAAACATTAAGAGGATTTCTTTTTTGATTTACCTGAAAATAAAAATGTACAATTTTGTGTATATTTAAGGGTGTGTGAAAATAGTAATAATTTCAACACTTAGGTTATGGCCGGTACACGACTATAGGTTAGGCTCGTTGTTCATACACTTTGATGGCACGGCTGGTCTGGTCTATATTGTACGTGGGTCCCAATTGGCGGAAGGTTTTAGTGGGTAGTTCTCAAGACATTATGTAAACTGTGTAATCTGGAAAGAGATTGTCTAATCTGGAAAGAGATTGTCTAATCTGGAAAGAGATTGTCTAATCTGGTTAGACAAGAAGAACCCATGACTACTCCGAGTTACCCTCTCAGAGACTCAGTTTCGTAATCAGGCAAAATCATAGGGTTATACTTATCCTTATATACTTATCAAGTCGGTCAATTAGGAAAATGGACAATTAGGAAAATGGACAATTAGGAAAATAGAGTTCTGAGTGTTGTCCAGGACAAGGGCTCAAACCAGTCGAAAGAGGCAGATGATTCAGTACTGCCATATATGCAGGAACAGCCAGAGCATCCAAGCATCAGGACAGAAAATATACTCAAAGAAGAAATCTTCTTATTTCGAATATTAAAGCTAGAATCCATTAGGACTAGAGGCGGTGGAGTATATGCAGGGTATATGATACATTCTATCATCTACATCTCTAATACATTTATAGTGCGCGAACACATTCTCACATCCATACCCATGGGCCACCAGCTCCTACTCACGTCGAGTATCCCCCACTCGAAATATACACAAACCATCTCCACGCTTGAAGCATTGACTGGGTTACGCAGACCACAAGTCATTTCCACCTACAACATCTTGACCAAGCCGCACAATGTGTTTAAGCCTGTTTTCGAGCCGGGCAAGGTCAACCAGATCGAGCAATACTACATGAAGTGCAGCACTACGTGGCACGACGAGGCATCCAGGAACTTGGACTTGAAGGCTTTCTTCACTACAACTGATGGCATTAATGTGGACCGGCTTTTTGCGGGCAAGGAGGTCAAGCACTGGACCTTACTGATTCTGGACATTCCAAATGCAGGCAAGAACCCAGTTCTGGCCCAGAATTTCTACGAGAGCACCATTGTGCATCACCATAGCAGAAAGGAGGTGACTCCGGCACTTAAAACAGAAACTCCTGCTGCTACTGAGGTCAAGCAGGAAAACCTGGGAAATATAGAGGTGAAGACAGAAGGTCTGGGCACTACACAGGTCAAGCCAGAGGCCAAGGAATCACCCCCAAATACACAAGTCAAAGAACAATCGCTAGATACTATGATATGGGACTCGGTGCCGGAAAAAGAGCCGGCTATCCATGGCTTTGAGGCCTCGGACCCCATAGAAATCGATGTGGATCTCCCCAACACAAATAACAATGACAACCTACTTCAGCTGAACACACAGGATGTCATGCAAATCGATACACCCGAAGAAAAAAAACCTGAAGAAAGCACCATTGAAGAAAGCAAGACTGAAGAAAATCTCCCGGTGGCCAAAAGCAAGGATTCGTTCCTCCAGTTCATAGAGGACCTTGGTTATGGCGTGGTCAACCAGTACTGGATCAAAGGCGTGCGTTTTTTCCACGGTGACGTGGTCATTGAGATCTTCAAGATCTTTGTGACTGACGATGCTGCCGAGGCACAGGAGAACAAGATCAAGCTCCAGGTCTTGGACTTGTCCAACACTTTCCAGGTGAGGGCCTACATCTCGTACCCCAAGGGGTCTAGCGTGGATGCCATCTCCAAGGGAACAAAAACACTCACGGACTTGAAGGCCAAGTTGCACAATCTCTTTGAATTGGACGTGCCCGACCGAATGGCCATGGACTCCAGAGTGCCCCGCTATTAGCCTGCATAGTGTCATATTACCAAGCCATTAACAGACTATAGTTTGACGGTGTCTTTGATGTATGCACGGGAATCCCAGGGCTCGGATTGGACCTTCTGGTACTCCTCCACCAGTTCCTGCAAATCAGCAAGTTTAAGTGGTTTTGGCGGACTGTGGTCGGAGCTTATGGGCCTAAATACAGAGGCATTCGTTTTGGACTCGCCATGTCCATTGTCTAAATGATTGATGAACCCGACCTGCGTGTTCAAAGCGTGTGTCCATTTTTGTTCGGTTTCCTTGGTGATTTCTGTCTCGAACCCGGATAATCGGAGCATCTTGCGGACGGTAGCACTGTCCACATGGTTGCCAGGTTTGGGCATCAAGTCACGGAGACTTCCATGCGAAGTGTTTATGTAGGTGGCGATCTGCTCGGGAGTTTTAAGGGCAGAGAATACTTTTGCGGCATGGTGCCTTGAAGATGTACCGAAATGCCTCATTAGTGGGTATCGCTTGATAGTGATCACTGCGATATAGTGTATGAGGTCTAATGCGCGAATAACGCATAATTAATACGTCAATGACTAGAAGTACTGTGGTACAAGCACCATTGCATGTAGGAGTTCATTGGGGAAGTCAAAGGAGACTAAAAATAGACACCGTGATATAAACAGACCAAATTCAAAACTCATACAAGCCAGGTTAATACGAAGCAAATGGCAATATGCGTGTACACACGTGATCAGCGCACACGTGATCATCTCGCACACGTGACCATCGCGCATAGGGCTCGTGCCCTAACACCTGCATACAACCACATCGCAGTGCGCTGCCGCACCTACTGCTCGAAAAAACGAGTGGAAAAATTTCTCCCTAGTCAACTTCTCTTCACACGTCACAATGGGTAAAGACCACACCAAGAAGCAGCACGTCAGAACTTCCAACAGAACCGCCCCAAAGTCCGACAACGTCTACTTGGGTGTCTTGGTTAAGTTGTACACCTACTTGGCTCGTATGTATATCGAAGTTTGATTCCTCGATCACCACAGAAACTCATGGGGACACCCAGAAAATGGGACCACCCACAGAAACTCATGGGAACACGCACTTTTGCGCAAGATCCCCCGATGTGTCCAGCTGACTAGAAAGCCCCTTAGCCGACTTGAAAGCGTTCTTTTGTCGTGGCCAAAAGCCTTGACTATTCAAAAGTTTACTACCATCAGGAATACTCATCCAGGCCTTAATTGGTGCTGGGGAGTATACAGGATCCGACTGCCAGGGCTGGACCTTGGTTATAGTCGAAGTTCCCTAGAAGCAGCGGTTTGCGCCAGCATTGGCTGCTTCCCCTCCTAGAGCGATTTTTTTCTCCCAGCGATTGTTCGTCTAGAGATTGATGGCTTCCTAGAGTGGGATTCTGCGAGTACATTTTGTGCGACCTATCGAGCAGAAGAGTATATACTAACTAACAGGTCGTACCGATGCCAAGTTCAACAAGATCATCTTGAGATCTTTGTTCTTGTCCAAGACCAACAAGCCACCAGTGTCTTTGGCTAAGATCACCAAGGCTGCCAAGAAGGAGGACGCCAAGGACAAGACCGTCGTCATTGTGGGTACCGTCACCAACGACATCAAGTTGCTCGAGGTTCCAAAGGTCACCGTCGCTGCCTTGAAATTCACTGACAGTGCCAGAGCCAGAATCACCAAGGCCGGTGGTGAGGCCATCACCTTGGACCAGTTGGCTTTGAGATCCCCACAGGGTGAGAACACCATCATCCTCAGAGGTTCCAGAACTGCCAGACAAGCCGTCAGACACTTTGGCTTCGGTCCTAACAAGAACAAGGCTCCAAGAATCATCTCCAAGGGTAGAAAGTTCGAGAAAGCCAGAGGTAGAAGAAACTCCAGAGGTTTCAAGGTCTAATCAATTAGATCTGCGAACTTGTATGTACGAAACTTCTATAATTGTAATATGCGAATGCAATTGGTCGGTCAATTCTAGTAGAAGGAATATCAAAATAAGTATACAAGTCGTTGGCACTGTTAGTCTTTCGGGCATACAATCTGTGCCTCGCCTAAGACTGCTACAAGTAGTAAAAAGAAATGGTTTAGTCATTTAGGGCCCTTTGGAATGTCTATGTTCTAATCACTCATCTCCTATCATCACTGGCTCCACTGGGACCATTCCCCTTATAGTACTTGCACCATATTACACCTTTAATCTGTATTTAATTCTGTATTTAATTCTGTATTTAATTCTGTATTTAATTCTGTATTTAATTCTTTTTTTAATTCTCCATTTAATACTCTATTTTATTCTCTATTTTATTCTCTTTTTAATTCTCTATTTAATTATACTTGGAGTAAAATCTTAAACATCTATCCCCTTTTTCTTTTTCCCTATTTAAACCTTCCCTACTGTTCGCACTTGGTCGCACTCTCACAGTTTCAGTCCAAAAGCATACTTTCAAACAATAAATGGGCCACCATAAATCCAGAACCACAAATTAGATAATGGTTTTTGACAATGGATCTTGATAAGGATTTTCTTGAAACATCAGGTTAAGTATTTTTTAATAGTGAAAAAATGGTGCTCCATGTTAAATGGTTTTCCCGGTTGATAGGCCATTTAAGATGCGTGTCTTTTTTCTGACAACGAGGCATCACGTCCATGTGTAGACTCTAGACTGCGCGTGGAACTCCAATGAACCATGGATTTCTGATCTCCAGAAAAATAAAAACCGGCTGCCAATTTCTTTAATACATTTGGTGATGCTTGAAACCCTGATAAATAACCAGTCACGTGAACCCAAATCCATACACTCTGCTCTACAGTACAATACAGTACAATACAGTACAATACAGTACTATACAGTACTCTACACTACTATACACTACTATACACTACAATACACTACTCTACACTACTCTACACTACTCTACACTACTCTACACTACTCTACACTACTCTACACTACTCTACACCACTCTACACCACTATACACTACTCTACACTACTATACACTACTATACTGGACTAGTCCACCGTAGTTCCTTAATACACTTTATTATCTACTCCTCTACTTACACTACCATACTACAAGTCTACAGGGATACTGTATAACAAAGATGCCAATCTGTATACAATTCTACTCTGACTATGAATCCCACCATGTCTGACCGTGTCTTGTGTGCACTCCCCACCACTCTATTTCACTGATCATTCATTCTACTCACCACTATCTGAGCCATCTTAGCATATATGCCTATTTTGGTATTTTTGGGACTATCTCATTCTTGGGACTATTCCCGAATTGCCGTTGAGGGAATTCAATCTGATATTAATAGTGTCCATGTATACAACTGTACTTGTACGGCCAAGGCCATGGAGAAGAAACTCGTGACTATTGATGGAATGACCTGGTGATATTCACTAATTATACGGACTAGTCATATCCACTAGTGATACTTGGGACTAGTATGGGTAGAAGTTGAGTATTTTCTGCGGGCATGCTAGATATGTCTCCACCATACCCCACCACCATACCATACTACCATACCCTACCACCATACTCTACCACCATACCATACTACCATACCATACTACCATACTCTACCTGTTGCTATGGTGACGTGGTCTATTACCTGTAGATGTGATTCTGGGAACAAGTATGCTACTATGTATTAGTATAGAGAGGAGTCCTAGTATAGCAGTCATGGTATAGTCTACAGTAGTAGTACATTATAGGAGAATCAGGTACTTGGACTGTCTATTAGGTCTTCTAATGCTAGGTCTTCTAATGAGGTCATCACGTGTTCTGTCTCCAAGCTTATTAGCACCCATGCTCTCTTCTCTGTAGAACGCGATGCCCAGACTTCTTTAGGCTACTCCACGCTATACTGTCCACACTCTCACTGAGCACTCACTACTCACTGCCCACACTATAGTCCACTCTACTCTACACACTACACTACTATTAATACTACACAGTAGAGCTGCTTTTGATCTTCTTTTTCTTTTTCTTTTTCTTTTTCTTTTTCTTTTTCTTTTTCTTTTTTTCCTTTTTTCCTTTTTTTGAAACTGCTGGAATCTTCAAAATGATGTCCATCATAATTCTTTAATTCATGGGTGAAAAATAAATCATAAGCAATAGTCTGTTATCCCTCCACCTAATCAGAGGGAGCATGGCGCGTTCACGCACTGAGGCTGTAGACCTGGACTGCGAGGCTAGGAACGCTCGGTCTGCAGGACAAGACCTAAAGCAGTCAATATCTTTAGTGATCAACTCTTTTGTTTGACATCCTATTAAGAGGTATCAAGTAAAGAATCAATGTCAAATCACCACAGAGAAACGAATTCAAAAAAATACCTTGACCAAGAGTATTTGTTGGTTTAATGGGGATTCGGTTCCATGCAGGCCTGCCACGTGACCCGCGGGACTGCTCTTGCTCGCGCGCATACATGCAGGGCCGGAAAATTCTCACTCACCAAAAAATGAAAGAAAATTTTGAACTAACCTCACTCCCCATATCACTTTAGACAAGATGCCAGGTGTTTCCGTTAGGTATGTCTAATACACATTAAACACGATGCCAGATCCTTCATGACCACACAGACCCCATGATCGCCTTATATTCAACTCCAAGAGCTTCAGAACTTTGATGTCCTTATCCCGACTTTCATCATCACTCAAGTCATGTCCAGTTGTCCTCTTACCCAGAAGGTTTGAACCAAACAACACAAAGTTATCGAAACATGAATCCACTATCACAACATGAATCTGTGTCACCATGACAGCGACAAGGCTATATTGCTTCGTAAACTTTATACTAACAACCCAGAGACGTTCCAGCTCAAGACTTCATCAACGCCTACGCGCAATTCTTGCAACGTCAAGGTAAGTTGGAAGTTCCAGGTTACGTTGAGCTTGTCAAGACCTCCGCCGGTAACGAATTGCCTCCACAAGAATCCGAGACTTGGTTCTACAAGAGAGCTGCTTCTGCTGCCAGACAGGTGTACTTGAGAAAGTCCGTCGGTGTCGGTAAGTTGAACAAGTTATACGGTGGTGCCATCAACAGAGGTTTCAGACCACACAAGCACGTTGATGCCTCCGGATCCATCAACAGAAAGGTGATGCAATCTTTGGAGAAGATCGGTGTGCTTGAGATCTCCCCAAAGGGTGGTAGAAGAATCTCCGAGAACGGTCAAAGAGATTTGGACCGTATTGCCGCTCAGACCTTGGAAGACGACGAGTAAATGCGTGCGCTATGTGTATAACTCTTAATAAGAAGCATCAATGAAAATGATCTATGTATAATTAGCCAATCAATCTGTGTAGACAGACTTGTATATTGCATCAATGTGTAGACATGCCTATATATTGCATCCATGTGTATATATTGTATCACTTGGCGTATACTGACTCTTGTATAATAGCGAGGGCCTCACTGGTAATGGCTGCAGCCTCTTTCTCCTTCAAGTCTCCCCGGACCTCTTTAGGTAAACCGGCCATCATCATGGTGTCTTGACCCGAAAACTTATCGATCCAGGCCCTATACTCTTCATGAGTTGTAGCGTCGGGAAGACCAACCTTCAAGCCAGCCTTGGCTGCAACCGGATTATTGGTCAAGACGAAATCACCATCAAACGACTCGGGTGCAAAGAGCCCCACGGCCAAGTCAATACAGAACCTCGAGTCTTCTGGGTCTGGGATCTTTCCTCCGTAAATAATGCCTCCTATGCGGTGAGCGAGCTCCGACCATGGGATCTGGCGTTGGGCAACATGTTCCTTCTTCATGTCCTGGAGCACTTTTTTCAAAACAAAAGCAGCAGCAGTCACGTCGGACTCACTGAAATCGTAGCGGTGCTTAAAGCCCAATGGTGTGTACTTGAGGCGCTCCAAGATGGTGGTATGGAACCATGCCAAGATGAAGAACAAGTGCAATTGGAAAGCATCCTTCACGTCCTCCACCAACATGTTGAAGGTATCACGTAACATGCTCTTCCAGGGAGGCTGGGTTTGTATGGTCAAGACCCGGGCCAAATCTAAGATCCCCGAGGGAATGGCTTTGGAGTTTAAGGAGCAGGAGAGGAAGAGCCGGAACTTCTTGTGGGGAACCTTTGTTTCGAGCCGTGGGGCCAACTGCGTGAGCCAGGTGGTGGAGAATTGGATATTTTCAATCAACACCCACGTTCCCTTGGCCATGCCCTGTTCAATGTGCTTATCTGCAAGCTCTATACCTTCTCTGGTACCCATGGAAGCCTCCACCAAATCGGCATTGGCAGCCTTGGCACTCTGGTGCATGCGGTACGAAACATCGTAGTGCTCGGAGGTGCAGAACAAGATGGGCGAGGTTCGGTAATGTGCCCATTGATCGAAATCAAAGTCTCTTGAGCTGGCTTCAAAGAGCGGTTTGGTATAGTCTCCTATGGCCTCGTTCAAGCTGGGACTTGTGCTTATGAAAGCCTTCTCGATGAACGAACCCAACACCTGAACACACCGATCATCTTTGTTCTCCTTGACCGACTCCCAGATCTGCTTGATGTCACCCTGTTTAATGCTTGGCATCAACCGGAGTAGAATGCCTGGAAGGTCTTTTTCTAGTGTATTCTGTGTGATGCACTTCAAAAGACCCGAGTAAACCTCAAGATATTGGTCCCCAATCTCGACTGCATGATAAGATGTCACCAAACAGAGTTCGAAGCACACTCTGTCCAAATTCCTCAAAGAGGGCGAGAACATGGTGTAAAAGCGACGGTAAAGGGCTGCTGCAAGGTCTTGAGGTTCCAATGCACACCTGTTCTCAAATACCTCCACAAAAATATCGATGATATCTCCAAGAGGATAGTTGTAGAAGGCACTTTTCTTGGAGAAGCTCATCATGATGTCATAGACGTTCTGAACATGCAAAGCCACCATGGCATGTTTCAATCTGGACGTCTCCACGGTCACCATGACCAGTTCACTGTGGGCCATTTTCTCGTCGATCTCCGAGGATTCGGTCTCGAGCAACTCCAACGACTTGATGAAGTCGTCGTTATCCAAAATGGTTCCTCTGACATCATTCAATGCAAAGAGGAGCTCCTTGCGTAACTTGAGCAACCGAACATGGTAGACACTTTGCAAAGATACGATCTCGTTTTTCTGCTTGAACAAGTCAGGCTTGGAATGCTCTAGAGAGAGGTCAAGGATGCGGTTCTCGATGTTGCTTCGGGTAATGGAGAAGTTGAGCACTGTAGTCCGGGACTTGAGGAATGACGGAATACTCTGCTTCGAGTCTTTGGTAAACAAGATCAACTTGAAGTCGTCCAGAAGCACTAGCGACTTGCTTCCAAACTGAATTGTTTTCCGACCTCCCATGCGGAAGACCTCGTTTCGTATCACGGGATCAAGAATCGAGTCGTAGGCCTCGGCGTTCTGGATCAACACCGTGCCTCCAAACCTCAATGCATCTTCAACCACCTTCACAAACTGACTGTAGAGGAAGCTAGTCACTATGAGCTTGTTAGGAAGTAGAGCTCCCTGGAGAGTATCGATGATGCCACCTGATGGATCCACAATATACTTGACTCCACTCCAGGCACCAATTGAAAAGTTGTCCACGAACAATTGATCGCTCAGTAACCCGGCTTTGCTCCAAGCGGCCTTCTCGTCCGTACTGGTAAGCAACGAGCTGATCGCCAAGGAGGAGTCGAATTTGATATCGTAGAGGGTCAACTTCTCTTTCCAGCTTTGAAGCATGCTTTCTCTGACACCTTGTGAAAGGTCCCCACAGTAGACTGCAAAGGCTGCTCCGAGAATGGCATTACCCACGAGCTTCTGCTTGCCCGACTGGAAGTTTTCAATACTGGCTTGCCATCTCTTTCTCTCCTTGGTCAAGTTCTCGATCAACTTCATGCTCCGCTCCACCTTGGCTTCGATCTGTGTCATTTCCGTCTTGACTTTCTCTGTCTCTCGGATCAACTCACTGTACTCGGTCTTATAAGTCTCAATGCTCAGGGCCAATTCTTCAATCATCTGAGCAATGGCAATGAGTTGAGCTCTAGATCGGTTTGCGGAAGCCTCGAGCCGGTCAACTTCCTCTCGTAAAGGCCCAATCTTCTCCAAGATAGTAGAGTACTTCAACTGAGCAGTCACCCATAAAAACAATGGCCCACAGGCTTTGCTTGCTCGGTCGATCGTCTCGTACTTATAGTCGGGGCGGGCCATATATGTGGTTTCCATATACTTGCGTCTCTCGGGAGTCAAGTGGGTCTCACTATCAAAGGTGACAATGCTGTATATGAAATCGTCTTTCCTGACAATCAACTGCACGTCTCTCCATGACGACACCTGGTACCCTAACAACACACAGACGGACTCCATGGCCATTTTGATGGATGCTGGAGGATTGGCCATACTTCTCATTTCAGTAAGATGTTGTTTCTTGATGTTTTGGACTCCTCGTTGAGCTTCAAGAACTGCTGGCTCAGCAAGCTGAAGCTCTTCCATAGCAAGACTTCTGCGGGAGTTGATCTCCACCTCTTGTTTCTCCAACTCAACTTGCGTTGCAACCGAAAACTCTCTTTTCCTTTCAGCTTCATTTTGCTGCACGATCATCTTGTTCAACATTTGCTTGGCCTCGTCATCCTTTTTCTGCAAATGAACCTTCTTCTCTGACATGATCTTCTTCATCTCACTGACTTGGATGACCGTTTCTCTCAATTTGTCCAACCCTGCATTGGTGTGTCTCTGGTTATCTTCAAGTTCAGAAAGACACTTGGTGTGGAGTTTAACAAAGAGCCGGTTGAAGTCGAGAAACTGCATGGGGTATGTTTCACATTGGCCTTTCAATGTAAAGGCATGAATCCAAGTGAACAAATCGACTATGGAGTCTTTCAAATTGTTGAGTGGCCGGTTGGAGAATGGCACCACTGAAGATGGAACCACATAGTTCGATTGGTCTGCGGGGATATCTCTTATGAAATGTTCACACACCTTTGACAAGGAGCCAAGCTCCCAATCGCCCATCCAACTGAGCACACACCGATTGAATAAAGCAGGCGAAGAGTTGATCTGAGGGTTGTTTTCGTTTTCAAGTCCGCTCATGGTAAACACCACGTGGAGGTTCTCGGAGATTTGCTGGATGAACCAGTCGTTCAACTCGTCATCGGTATCGAACACGTAACCCAGAGAAGCAGATTCGGAAGCACACACTTTGTTGAGATTCTCCAAGTCCTCTCCTTCAAAAAGACCGGGGATTTCTGAGTTGGCGAGAAGAGTGTTCATTCTTTCGATGAAAGACGTTTCCATGATGTTGGACTCGTCAATCAAGAAACACATTTGCTCTCCCTTAGCACACCGGAGTAGAATGTCTCTCAAGGTCACCTCGAACTCCTTTATGGTGAATCCTGCATGAGTCCGTAGCTGTACAAGACTCAAGCCGTTCATCCAGGCCACGAACTTTGTCAACGTGCTCTTTCCACTTGTATGGGGACCCACCAAGATCATGTGCCCCTGGTGCTGCCTCAAAACACGGTCGATTCTGAGGGCATGATCCAACATGTCTCCGAAAAGAATCAAGTCCACCTCTGATTCCTCTTCACCAAAGACTCTCAACCGTTCCTTGACAAATCGTTTCAATGTCTCTTCCTCCACAGACTCATAC
The DNA here is from genome assembly GCA_002374535.1 of Metschnikowia kamakouana. Taxonomy (NCBI): domain Eukaryota; kingdom Fungi; phylum Ascomycota; class Pichiomycetes; order Serinales; family Metschnikowiaceae; genus Metschnikowia; species Metschnikowia kamakouana. The sequence goes on from NKZX01000788.1 coordinate 43,554, forward strand.
TCACCCGAGACCCATTTGGAGTAAAGAACTGGCTCTCTTAGAGCGGAACGTATGTCCATGTTGGGGAAAGTCTTGGCTGCTACCTCTTTGAAAAGCTCTTTGCTCCACACTTTGTCGTCACTATCCACTAAACGGTCGTAGAATAACCTTAAACCTTCATGGTACCATAAGCGAATCAATTCTGGCACACTGCGGTAGGCCACGGACATGACGGTCTCCAAAATTCCTCTGCACCACCTGGTGAGCTCTCTAGGAGAGTAGACGTAATGGCTCATTTTGGAGGAGTTGAGCCGGGTCTTTGTCTGTCCATAGACTTGCAACATGGCATCGGTCAAGTCATTGGCAAAACTCCTGATTTCAGGTGCACATTTCAAAATCGCAGAATTGAACGTCAGGTAGATGGTTTTCATGGACTCCGGCCCAGGGTAGTCAACCATAACCACAGTCGAGTGACGCAAGAACCGATCATCCAACTTGTTTCTGCCCGGATCATTAGGGTCATTACAGGCCCCAACAAATTGGACGTTATGAAGGTTGACCCATATGAGATCTTTGGACCTCCAGAACCCACCGTGTTCTATCAATTGCCTCATGAATGAGACCACTCTCTGGGTACCATAATTATCAACCGATGGCAAATTGATTTCATCACAGAAAACAACCACCCACTTGCCATTGATTTTGGGCGTGAGGATGGTTCCTGAATTGGAAATCTTGTACTCACAGTGCTGCTCCAAAGTGGTGAGTAACACTTCCGGAGTGGTGTCCTTGGAAAAGTTGATTGGTGTAGCATCAAGGTCTGGTGAGTCTCTCAAGGCTTTAAGCAAAGTCATTGTTTTTCCTGATCCCGGGGGTCCACACATAATCAAAGGCGAGTGCTTATTCACAATATCACGCACCAACGCCTCGTGGATCACCGTGTCCACTGTAGGCACAATGATTCCTGGGTCCAAAACTTCGTGGGGTTCTAGATCCACATACTCCACTTGGTCCGACCAGTCCGTCCACTCGAAATCAGGTAATGACAACTTTGTCTTTGTGATGTTTTGGGGCACCTCTAGATCAGCAAAGAAGTCAATGGACGAAAGAAACTCTCGTAACTTTTCTCTCCCTGCATAGTCGCTATCACCAGCATATCCCCAGATGAACGACAAAAAGAAAGCTTTCTTGACAAACATCTCGAGATTGGCAGAGATTTCTGTCTTGACTGCAAGCAACTTCGAGCAGTGGATATGGAAGTATGTGAAAAACGACGAGATGGCATAGTTGTGGTTGAAGGCCATAATGTGGTAGATGCTGGATGCAAATTGGCCAATTTGGTCGAGCTGAGTATCCACTTTGAATGAAAGCGCTGCTGCTGTGATCTCGGCCCACGTCTTATCCTGAGAGTAGTCATTGGATTCCTTGGAGGTCTGGAGAGCTTCGCCCACAAGGTGCAACTCATGACGCCAAAGTGACGAGTAACAGACCGAAGAAATGTCAAACCACACCATACCACACCTACTCACCGTGGCAGGTGTCACATACTCTAGACTGGTGACTTCGAAAACAATCTTGACGTTTTCGGGGAGTTCTAGACGTTCTCCATTAGGCAAGGTCAAGATCTTGTTATCATCCAATAAACTGTTCAAATTCTCTGCCCACTCGGGGTCGACATCACCATCGAAGACGATCCATGTTTTCTTCAGCATTTCACCTTTCAAGTCTGCAATAATACCCCTCAAGATCTTGGTGAATAGTCCATCGTTCCAATCCCTCGTTATGGCGTCCAAATTGCCAAACAATCTGTCCTTGGACATGACTTTGCTGTCGATGGTGAACTTCTCACACCGAATATTGTCAAGGTCTTCCAAGGCATCTAAAACCAAATTGAGGGTCAAGGACTTTCCACTTCCAGATTTGCCCACGAGCATAAACCCATGGTGGGACTGCTGGATTTGGTGGAGCTGTTTTGCCTTCTTCAAGAGCTCCTCTGTGGCATCTAGTCCCTTTGTAATTGCACGCTTTTTGATAAGGTCTCTGAACGCCATTTCTTCGTGCTTCTCCTTTGGTGTCACTCCAAAATACTTGGCTCTCAAGCTCTGGAATAGCGTGCAGTCATCGTCGACCAATTGGGGAAGAACTGCTTCGTCCAAACAGGAGGAGAAGATTTCAAGCTCAAAAGAGCGCAAATCGGATTGGTCTGCAAACTCTAGGCCTTCTTTCCGCATATATCCAGCTCTCCTCAAAACGGTCTTCAAAGCCCTTAGGCCAAAATCATAATGAAGCTGTTTGGTGACACTTTGCTTGAGCTCGGAGAAAAATGGAATCACGATATTGGCCAACTCCTCTGAATACACGAAGCCATGTGAAGACAAGATGACTTGAGCAATCTTCAATTCGTCGGGCCGATCCATGGAAAAGCCCCTGAAGTGCTTTTTCAAATTTTCAGGGAGCTCGTTTCTTCCAACGTAGCCAGGGTTCATGGTGATGAACATGCCGGTGTTTTGATTGACGAGGATTTTCTTTCCTGAAATCTCCACTAACTCCGACGATCTCAAGCCATACTCCACATTTTCAACTTGAGACGAGAGAGTACTCAAAATCCTGGTCTCGAGTCGATTGAACTCATCGAAACAGCCCCAACAACCAACTTGACAAATTCCAAGTAAGATTCTGCCCATAGACCGGAAGTCAAAGCTATCGTCACAATTGAACACCAACACCATGCGGCCCAAGTTCTGGCCCAAGGCTTTAATACATTCGGTTTTTCCTGTTCCAGCTGGTCCAAAAGGCGAGCCTCCTTGCTTCTGGGCAATTGCCTGGGTCATTGCAAGAAAGCAGTCAGTCACAAGAGGAGTCACCGCTAATCGTTCGGTCACACCCTGATACTCAAACCCGTACTTCAAGACCGACCGTCCTTGGACCACATGGAGTCTTTCTAAAGGATCCTTTGAAGTCTCATCACATCGGTATAGAAGTTGTGAATGAAAGATTCGGCTTTTCTCAGACTGAGCTGCTTCCGATATCTTCTGCAAGGTTTCTTTGTAGATGATGACCTCCACCAAAAGGGATCTCAATTTGCTGACATGCAACGAATTGACTGATTCGGAAGCCAATGCAGTCAATGCTTTTATACACCTATCGTAGTAGTCAAGAGCGACTTTGTATTCATTGCTTTCAAATGCTTTGGCGAGACTCTCGGAAAAGTAAACTTGAAATGCCACAATAAGTGCTTGAGCAGGGTATAGCTTCAAGAGGTTGTTGATGACCTCAAATGCGTCCTTGTGAATATTGAGCTTCCTCACATCCAGCACCGATTTGCAGATGTTCTCGGATAATGTGAGTTTCATCTCGTTTTCGAAGACTTGTAACCAGCTGGTCAAGTCACGGGACTTGATGAGCGAAACTGGAGTGAGTAGATTCACCACTTCGCCTTGTGGACTCACAAATCCCACAATGCATGACGAGCCTTTGTCGATGATAATAGACTTTATACCCGTGAACATCAGCTTGATATGTTTGTTGATGGACACCACATTTGTTCCGCTTCCAAGAAGCTCGAGGAAGTCTTCGTTACCAATAAAGAAAAGTCGGGCGAATTTGTGTCGTTGGCTGTCCAAGTAATCCGTCAAACCCTTCACGGTCTTATTCAAGGACTCCGAGATTTTGGACATAGCCCTAAGACTGTCCTTAATAGAAAGTATGCCTAGAGCCGTCTTGCAACTGATGAGTCTTTTGTTCAAGGACATAAACTCAATGGATATGTTGTTGAGTCGGGTGGCCTCCAAGGGAAGAGATGCCTTGATTTGACTGTTGGGAGCAAACACTCCATCGAGATAGATCCATTGTCTTTGAACCTCGATCCACAAATCTAGCATGCTTTTAAAGTCGTTGAGTCTGCTTTCAAGATCTTGGCGTTCTCTTTCCAAATGGTTATGTAGACTGGACCTTTCGATGCTGTTCAATGTAGACAAATTAGTTTCACATTGATCATACAACACCTTCCAGTTCTTCACCAACCTGCACTTCCCAGCATAGCTGAACAACTCAAACACAACCGTCGACCACTCTTGTTCAATACTGGCAAGACTAGATTGGACAACCTGCTCGGCATGCGCTTGTTCTAAAACAGCACGGATACTTGCCTCGTGCATCTTGAGGTTGATGCCGATCATATCTCCCACCAATAGAGTAGCGGCTTTTTTATTTTTGGATCCGGTAATTTCCATCACCTGCTCCAAATGGCGCTCTTTCACGGATTCGCTTTTGAGTTCGGATATCATGCCAAAATCCTTGAGAGTCTGCTTGATCAGGCCCTGAAGAGTTTCAAAGGCCGAGTACTGCCGAACGGAAATCGGACACTTTTTCATTTCGGCCGCGATGTTCTCTAAGCCTTGCTTAAGGGCACGAGGACTTACATCTTTCCACTTCTGTTTTTTCACCATTTCAAGCATTGTCCATAAGTCCCTTAAAGATGTCCACACAAATTTGAGTTCTTGTAGTTCACCCTCTATTATGGATACAGACACACTTGTTTCCGGGGACACATGGAGAATATTCTGTAATTCAAGCAACGGTTTCAACTGAAGGCTAATTTGATTGACCAGCGACTGGAATCGGGCTAAAATAGCCAAAGCGGATGGTGGCTCAAGAGAAGGAGAGATTGGCTTTTTGTTCTCCCATTCCAACTCCAATTTAGTGTTTTCCTCTGTGATTCGAGAATATTCCGCCTTATAGATAAGCGTTAGGGACTCAAGATTGGTGGTGATTTGTTCCAGTTTCTTAACCATAATACTATCGATATTCTGGAGCTGGTTCTCAAGTTGTTCAACATAAAGCCAATTCTCAGGTAAGACGGACCTCAGTTTTGAAAGTGTCTGTTGACAAACAAAGAGTAACTGAATAATCTTTTGCCATTCCGGATACATCGATTGAAACCCGAGAACATCACTGACTTTTTGCAAGACGTTGGGCGAGTTACCAGCAAAGTCAAGGTTTCCTAGGAGTGAGATTTGGGCGGAGTTCAAATCATTAGACACTTTCGATATTATCTCCTGGATCTTTTCACGGAAACTGTTCAAAGCATCAGCTAAACTCAGTTGTAGTAAAGCTTGCACTTTTGGTTGGATCTGCACGAACGAAATGTTGATGAGGCCTACCTCTTTGATTCCATTTCCATCACTTAGAAGTTTGCGTCTTTGCATAAGATCCTCCACATCAGCAAGCGAGGAAATGATACCGTCCAAGAGCAGTTTTGACTTGAACCGGTCCTCAAAATTGAGACCTGTCTTGAGTTGCTCTTCAACCTTCATCCACTCAGCAAAATAGTCCTTGGCAAGTGTGTGTTGGTCATCTATAGCTGAAAGTGTAGCAGACAATGTCAGTGATAGCAAAGGCAGTTCTGCCACAGAAAACATCTTTGTTTCACCTCTCAAAGTCAACATTTTTTGGCCATTAATCATAGCCAAGATCTCATCCACAAATCTAAACAAATTCTGCTTGGTAATTTCAAGAGATGGACTGATCAGAATTTCCGTATCGTTGAATGTAAGCTCATGGAACGTTGATGGCAAACCTATGAGGGTATTTGTATCACTGAGGTTAACTGTGCCAGGTTTGGTGAGTTTTTCCAAGCGATTAAGCTCAATACAGCATTTCTGACATAACATATCAAGAATATCTTCATTGATAAGACTCACAAAGCGGGGCAAATCACACAAGTCGGATCGGATTATACCCGAAACGGCCTGCTGGATGCTCTTAATGATCAGCTTCACAGCATCTTTGGAAAACGAGCTCGCCAAAATTTGAGGGTAAAGATCCTCAACCAATTGAATGGATAATTTTTGAAGGGAGTTCATTTGCACATGAAAGTTGTAGATCTGGTTCTGGAGCACATTGATGCGGTTGATGTTCGAGCTCTCGGGCGAAATGGAGTCGAGGTACGAATCGTCCACTCCACTAAGCTTAATCTCTGACGATACCAGCGACCAGGTGAACCCCATGACGTCTTTCAATGTGGAGAAGATTTCGCTGACGTGTCCTTCCATCAAGAAACCAAACTTAATGCCAAAATGCACCTCGTTTCGGAGTGCAATAGTGTCTGTAAGCAACTCAATGTGCTCAGTAAAGGACAGCACTATGGGCTTCAAAACCCTAATGCGTTCGACTTCAATGACGAGTTTGGCAGGAACACTAAACCCGAGTCCGATGAGTTCTTTGGTCTCGTGCAACTTCTCAAACTTTAAATCATCATAGTTGACACTTAAGCTAGCATCATCAGTATCTGGTTGCATGTCAATGACTAGAAGACTATCCAGGTCCTTAGTGGCGGCAAGGACTTGGGAAGCTTCTTCCACCCATTCGGTAAAATGGATTTGCGTGTCCAATAGCTTAAGTTGGGCATTTGCCTCGGACTCTATCTTGGAGCCCACGGAGTATCGCTTCCAATTTGCACCCAAGAACTTCTCTAGGTTCACCAAGTAAAAGATGAGCTTACTCCTAAGGCTCTCCTCGTAGCAGATGATCTGACATAGATTTATTCTTGTCGTGTGATTGCTGTTTTCGTCAACATTGAAAAGAAGAATCAAGTTGTGAATGTCAGTGAAAGCTTTGTCCAAAATATTGAGTTTATGCTTTTCATCAATGTATGAGTTCATGAAGGTTGAAGAGTCGGTGGAGCCTCTGCTCTTTAGTTTGCTGAATAGATAGTAATAGTCGGTGAAGATTTGACAGCTTTCAAAGTTTTTGTTGATGATGGAACGGACTGTATCTTGGATCCTTAAATGCACATCTAGATAGGATTGGTGATTGGTTTTCCAAACGGACATGCCTTCGGTGGAAAAGTCGAATGGTAGAGAAAGAGCAATGTGCTTGTTGTATGCCAAAGCAATTGCCTCGATGTGTTTCTCGTTTCCTTCGAACTTGTGTAAAGCATAGACGAGCTCGCTATAATTGTGGCGAATTGTCTTGATGTTTTCGATGCGGTCCCTTAATTTGGTGAGGAGGGCCAGTTCTATCTTAACGGCCATGAACTTCTCTTGTCTTTTACGCATAAGCTCGCGGATAACGTTGACCATGAACTTCACGTTATTGTCGATGGTGGAGAAGAGTTTGGGTAGGTCCTCGTGATAAAGCTGGTTAAAATCATTTTCAGAATCGGCAGTAGAGTTTGCATTGGTCATGAGCTTACAGAGGAACTGAGCAAACTCATTGAGAATCACCTCCACCAAATCTATCATACCCCTGAGTGGAAAAGAACTGGGGCATTTCCATTTCTTCATGTGTGTAAAAAACACCACCACGGTGTCCTCAAAGTGAGCCACGGTTGGGACGTTGTCCTTGTTGAATACCAAATCAAGTATAGGAAGATCTCTGAACAAAGTGGTGTATGTCTGGGTCTCCTCCAATTTTTCCGATATTCCAAGGTTATTCTGGAAAGCAATGGTGACCTGGAACCGTTTGGCAGCGTTGAGGATTTCAATGGCATTAGTCACCTCCGGCTGCTTTGTTTGCTCATGGATACGAGTCAATGCCGATTCAAGCAGAGACCAGAATTGAGCCTCATCATGCAAAGACTCGCCCGAATCGGAGGTCTTGGAGATTCGAGTCACGTACTGGATCAGACGGATCCACAGATTGACAGTTTTGGTCAAGTCATTGAGAGCGGTCGTATCCGACACAATGTCTGAATCCAGCAGAGCTTCAGGATTTTTGAGAGTGTTCATCAATTGCGGAGAAACTGACAGAAGCAAGTCGGGTACTTCGAGGCGGTGTTTCAAGTACTTTAAAGAAAGCGAGAGCTCATTGAAGCGTTTCTTGGCAGCGGAGATGGAGCTTGAGTTGGGAGCCTCCGACGAGTTCTCTTGAACGATATATTCAAAGTATGGCGCTATGGCAAGCGAAATAAGGTCTTTGAGCTGCTGATAGGAGTCATAATCGACACTTGATCCATTGTCTGGCCCATGGTTTGGAATTGGAATGTTGACCACTTGGATCTGGGAAATGAAGGGCACACCTTCGGCAACAAGGCCTTCTTGTTTGACAAGAGCAATCAAGAGGTCGAAAGCGAGGCTGCGCTGGTGTAAATGCTGTTTGATGACGAATGAGTGTCCATGCGCTAGTACGAAGAGCGCGTCTGGGTGGGGATTGGAGATGAAGGAGGAAGCCACGAGCTCCCCGTCATGGGACCAATTCTCGCAATCAATTGCCGGGCCTGCGGGATCCCGTATTATGCTCTTAATAAAAGAGAGGATGTGTGAGGGGTTGGGTGGCATGGAGTGTTGAAGTAGATCAAAAGGGCGCCACAAGACCCTTGTGTTTATGTTTGGTCATGTGAGCGGCACGTGCGCAGTCACGTGTTTTCTTCGCGTCTACCAAGCCAGAAAAGTAAGAAATGGACCCATTATACCCCATTTACCAGCCACCCGCAAGCAGTATACATTTAAGTATTTTGGTCATTGTTTAATTTAGGCTTTACAGATAAATACAAAGATTTTTCTCTTGAGCTTCTGTGCTCAGATTATGCCCCTACTCACTGATATACTCGTGATAAACTCAATGCGCACGATGCAGAGAAGTGTCTAATACTGCGAATTTCACCACAATAAAATGCCACTTTTCATCCACCAATCATCAATGCACAAACCCTAGACTATTTAGTAGGCAGACTCAGTAGCTGGAATCTTAGGAATAGTACTATGGTTTATGACAGATGCAGTAGTCAGTAGTCAGTAGTCAATAGTAGAGGGACAGTGTGACAGTAATAGTCCACCAGTCTATCTAGTATAACGGTATACCAATAGTAGTAGATATTACAGTATATAATAGTGAGTCAGTGTTTTGGTATTAGTGGTGTGGAGATACAGTAGTGAGTAGTGAGGTGAGTGGTTGATACTACAATATAAGTAAGGAGTGTATACTTTACTTCAATGGAGTATACAGGAATATACGGGGCAAGGGACTATAAATAACGGGCACTGAACTGCACCGGCATTGAGGTGTCACGTCACTACAATGCGGCATTGTTAAACTGCAGAGAGAGTATTCTTTCTCAATGAAGGTTTATCGTATGTGCGGAGCGGAACGTTTCAGCTCCACTAAAAAATGGGGCCCCATCGCGGAAAAACAAAAACATTGGACCGAAAAAAGCCTCGTCTGACATCACTGGAATGGGCGGAAAAAGCAATCCCGATATTTAAAATATCGTCTCTTTGCAATTGACCACGTAGATATAGACCAAATTCCCGGCCCCGTCGTACTTCACCAGTAGACCGTTTTTTTTTTTTTTTNGAAAAAGCAATCCCGATATTTAAAATATCGTCTCTTTGCAATTGACCACGTAGATATAGACCAAATTCCCGGCCCCGTCGTACTTCACCAGTAGACCGTTTTTTTTTTTTTTTCAGAAAGAAAATCCCATAAACGACGGAATATTTGGGCCTGGCCAAGCATTCAAAGAAAGGCCAAGAATTCGCGAGCGGCGGCTTTAACAACCCCATTCTCGAGAAGGGTTGAGCATTTCATATTTCATATTTTGACGGCTTCAAGTCATGTGATTCCCCCTTATACCCCGGCCGTGTGCAGGACAACAGTGGTCGGATCCGGAAACACTTCTCATCCGCTCCGATTGCTGTCCTTACAAGATAACAGTGGAATGGAAGGGTTCATATTGTTCCGCGTCAGGCCCAGCAATGAGGGTGACTTAAGCCGCGCAATCTCGGAATAGACTAGTTTCATTTCAAAGTCCGCGACTTCTGACAAACGTAGCGGAACGGCGTGCATGCCGCACCCGCGAGGCGAAGCCTCGGTACCTCATCCGCTTCCGTCCCGCACCTGCAACGATTTCACACTTGAGATATTTAAATTGCTCCTTGCCCCCACAGTTCTATCCATATAGAATTTTCATCTTTCTTCTCTTTGGTTATGTCTGAACGTGAGGAAAGGGTGACTGATCTAGCCGGAGACAAATTCTCGGACGCCGGAGAAAAGTATACCGGCCCCGAACCCGTCCCAGAATCTTATCCTAAGCACCAATTGGATGATGATGCCTCCCTCAATGAGTACCGTGGGCAAGACGATAACCAGATCAGAGAATTGGCCAGAACTTACACAAATTCCTCGAATGCTGCCAGTATTAAAACGAAGAGTTCTGGGGACTTATTGAAGTATTTGTCCCACATGTCCGAAGTGCCTGGTGTGGCTCCTTACACTGATGCTCCCGAGGCTTTGGACCCGGAAAGTGACAACTTCGACGCAAAGTTCTGGGTCAAGAACATGCGCAAATTAATGGACTCGGACCCCGATTACTACAAGCCTTCCAAATTGGGTGTGGCTTACAGAGACTTGAGAGCTTACGGTTTGGCCACTGACTCCGACTATCAGCCTACCGTCACAAATGGTCTCTACAAATATGCCGCTGACTTTGTGAACGGATTCCGTAAAGGTGATGCCAATAGATATTTCGATATCTTGAAGCCAATGGATGGTTATTTCCGTCCCGGTGAGCTCACAGTTGTGCTCGGTCGTCCAGGTTCCGGGTGTTCTACTTTGTTGAAGACTATTGCCTGCAACACTTATGGTTATCACGTTGGCGAAGAGTCCAGAATCTCTTATGATGGTCTTACGCCAAAGGAAATCGAGCACCATTACCGTGGTGATGTTGTCTACTCCGCAGAAACCGACACTCACTTCCCACACTTGAGTGTGGGTGATACCCTTGAGTTTGCTGCTTCTATGAGAACCCCCCAAAATAGAGGTCCCGTTACCAGAGAGGAACACGCCAAGCACATGGCCTCCGTGTACATGGCCACTTACGGTTTGTCTCATACAAGACACACCAACGTCGGAAACGATTTCGTTCGTGGTGTTTCTGGTGGTGAGAGAAAGCGTGTTTCTATTGCTGAGGTCTCCTTATCCGGTGCCAACATCCAATGTTGGGATAACGCCACTAGAGGTTTGGATGCAGCCACTGCTTTGGAGTTTATCCGTGCTTTGAAAACATCCGCTGCCATTTTGGACGCAACCCCATTGATTGCCATTTACCAATGTTCTCAAGATGCCTACGACTTGTTTGACAATGTGGTTGTTCTTTACGAGGGTTACCAAATCTTCTTCGGTAAGGCTAGTGTTGCTAAGGAGTTTTTCGTCAATATGGGTTACGCATGTCCACAACGTCAAACTACTGCTGACTACTTGACTTCCTTGACCAACCCAGCTGAGAGAATTATTATCCCAGGCTACGAAAACAAGGTTCCTAGAACCGCTCTTGAATTCTCGGAGTACTGGAGAAATTCTCCTGAATGCAAAGCTCTCACCGCAGGTATTGACTCCTATTTGGCTGAGGCAGATGCTGGCCACAAGCGTGAGGCTTACCACGAGTCCCACATTGCTAGACAATCCGACCACGTTTCCAAGCGTTCTCCTTTCACAATTTCCTTTGGTATGCAAGTTAACCTTCTTATCAAAAGAAATTTCAAAAGAGTCAAAGGAGACCCTTCCATCACAATCTTCTCCATTTTTGGCCAGGGTGTCATGGGTTTGATCTTGTCATCTGTCTTCTACAACCTTAATTCTACCACAGGAAAATTTTACTACCGTGGAGCTGCCATGTTCTTTGCGGTGTTGTTTAATGCATTTGCGTCCTTGTTGGAAATCATGTCTTTGTTCGAAGCCCGTCCTATTGTCGAAAAGCACAAGAAATATGCATTGTACAGGCCATCTGCTGATGCTCTTGCGTCCATCATTTCTGAATTGCCTACTAAGCTTTGCATGTCTACGATTTTCAACTTCGCATTTTACTTCATGGTGAACTTCAGAAGAGAGCCAGGAAGATTCTTCTTCTACTGGTTGTTCTGTATCCTCTGTACGCTCACAATGTCTCATATCTTTAGATCATTGGGTGCAGTTTCTACCTCCATTGCTGGTGCAATGACTCCTGCAACTGTTATCTTGATGGCTATGGTTATTTTCACTGGTTTCGTCATTCCAACGCCAAGTATGTTGGGCTGGTCCCGTTGGATTCAGTACATCAATCCCGTTTCCTACGTTTTCGAGTCTTTGATGGTGAATGAGTTCCATGGCCGTGACTTTGAGTGCAGTCAGTACATTCCAAGTGGTCCTGGCTATGCAACAACTGCTACTCCTAATAATGTGTGTAGCGCAGTCGGTTCGGTTCCTGGTGCGTCTTTCGTCAGTGGAACAAGATACATTGCAATTTCCTTTGAATACTTCAATTCTCACAAGTGGAGAAACATTGGTATTGTCATTGCATACATTATTGTTTTCTTAGGTGTCTACATTGGTTTGACTGAAATCAACAAGGGTGCGATGCAAAAGGGTGAAATTGTTCTTTACTTGCATGGTTCTTTGAAGAAGGTTAAGAAGGAGAGTGAAAAGAGACGGGCGATTGCTGATGATATTGAGAACGGCCTTCCAAACGAAAAACTCGGAATCAATGAGGCTATTGAGAGCTCTAGAGAGAAGTCTTCTGGAAGTTCTAAGGACAAGTCTTCTGGAAGCTCCAGTGTCTCTGCTGAAGCTGCCCAGTCAAGAATTTTCCACTGGAGAAACTTGACTTACTCTGTGAAGATTAAGAAAGAGGACAGAATCATTTTGAACCAGATCGATGGTTGGGTTAAGCCTGGCCAAGTCACTGCCTTGATGGGTGCCTCCGGTGCCGGTAAGACTACCTTGTTGAACTGTTTGTCGGAGCGTCTTACCACCGGTGTTGTCACTGATGGAACCAGATTGGTCGACGGTAAGCCTTTGAGTTCTTCTTTCCAAAGATCCATTGGTTACGTCCAACAACAAGATATCCACTTGCCAACATCTACTGTCCGTGAAGCCTTGACATTCTCTGCCTACTTGAGACAACCAAAGAGTGTTTCCAAGAAGGAGAAGGACGAATATGTGGAATACGTGATTGACTTGTTGGATATGGAAGTTTACGCCGATGCCTTGGTGGGTGTTGCCGGAGAAGGATTGAACGTCGAACAAAGAAAGAGATTGACCATTGCTGTTGAGTTGGTTGCTAAGCCAAAGTTGTTGCTTTTCTTGGATGAGCCTACTTCTGGTTTGGACTCGCAAACCGCTTGGTCTATCTGTAAGTTGATGAGAAAGTTGGCTGACCATGGACAAGCAATTTTGTGTACTATCCATCAACCATCGGCCATTTTGATGAAAGAGTTTGACCGTTTGTTGTTCTTGCAGAAGGGTGGTAGAACCGCCTACTTCGGTGACTTGGGTGAAAACTCCCAGACCTTGATCAACTACTTCGAGAAATACGGAGCCCACCCTTGTCCTCCAGAAGCTAACCCTGCTGAGTGGATGTTGGAAGTTGTCGGTGCAGCTCCAGGTTCGCACGCCAGCCAAGACTACTTTGAAGTTTGGAGAAATTCTTCGGAATACCAGGAGATGCATAAGGAATTGGGATACATGGAGAATGAGCTTCTGAAGATCCCAGGCGAGGTAGAAGAGGGCGAAAGCAACAAGTATGCCTCCTCCGTCATCAGCCAATACTTCATTGTCACCAAGAGAGCTTTCCAACAATACTGGAGAACTCCAGGCTACGTCTATGCTAAACTCTTTTTGGTTGTTTCATCTTCATTGTTCAATGGTTTTTCGTTCTTCAAGGCAGGTACTTCCATGCAAGGCTTGCAGAATCAAATGTTCTCGATTTTCATGTTCTACATGCCTTTCAACACCTTGGTCCAGCAAATGTTGCCATACTTTGTTAAGCAAAGAGAGATTTACGAGGTCAGAGAAGCCCCATCCAGAACCTTTAGTTGGCTTGCCTTTATCACTGCTCAAGTCACAGTCGAAATTCCTTTCCAGATTCTCATTGGTACTTTGGCCTTTTTCTGTTGGTACTACCCTGTCGGATTGTACGTCAATGCCGCAGTGACCGATGAAACCGCTGGACGTGGAGTGTTTATGTGGCTCTTGATTATTTGTTTCTTTGTGTTCACATCTACCATGGGACAGTTGTGTATTTCCTTCTCAGATTTGGCAGAGAATGCTGCCAACCTTGCCAACTTGTTGTTCATCATGTGCTTGAACTTCTGTGGTGTCTTGGCCGGACCCGGAGTTTTGCCAGGCTTCTGGATCTTCATGTACCGGTGCAACCCATTCACATACTTGATCCAAGCTATGTTGAGTACTGCCGTTGCTAAGAACAAGGTGGTGTGTGCAGAGAGAGAGCTTGTTACCTTCAGCCCGACTTCTGGAAACACGTGTGCTGAGTTTATGGAGCCATACATTAGTGCTGCCGGTGGATACTTGACCAACCCTGAAGCATCGTCGGACTGTCGCTTCTGTCAAATCAGCTCTACCGACACTTTCTTGGCCAGCGTCAACTCTTACTATAAGCAGAGATGGAGAAACTGGGGTATTTTCTTTGCCTTCATTGTGATCAACATTTTGCTCACATGTTTCTTCTACTGGTTGGCCAGAGTGCCAAAGGGATCCAAAGAGAAGAAGGGAAAGAAGGAGAAGAAGGAATAGAGGTGACCACTAATAGAGCCCATTCAGTTCATACTTAGATTAATTTAATAATTGGTTATATTCGGTAGATCTCATAATACTAAGCATTCATCAGGCAATCACTAACCAGGTGAGCTTCAGCAACGGCAATAATGGGAAAAGGTAGTGCCGAGTTCAAAAGGCTACAATTCCTTCAATAAAAGTCTTATATCATGAATCTTTAACTTCTTTATAATGATCAATTGCTCTTTAGAGCTTATGCTAGTTTGGCTTGACGTTGTACTTCAACTTGATACCCATGGCATTCAACTCGGAATCCAAGTACTTCAAGACAAATGGAATAGCCACATTAGTGGTATCCTCACCACCCACGAACTTCACCCCCTGGCCATCCTCCCAAATGTCGGCCTCATTAACGTAAATACCCTTCTTGATGTAGTCATCCAACTTGTCTGAACATGCACGGCATCTCACGGAAGAGAAGGATCCAATGCGTGGCACCGACAGCTGGGTATTTAGCAAAGAGCCACACGAGCGACAGATGGGTGTTTGAGTGTAATCGGACGAATTCAACAATCTATCTTGAAGCAAGTATGATGTACCGTGGCCGATCAATGCATCTCTTTCCATCTCTCCCACACGAATACCACCGTTTCTCTTACGGCCCTTGACGGGCTGCATCATCAATGAGTTGACCGGACCGGTGGATCTGACCTGGAACTTGTCGTTGACCATATGTCTCAATCTTTGGTAGTACACCACACCGATGTAGATATCGACTCTGAGCTCCTCTCCCGTGGCTCCCGAGTACATGGGCTCGTTTCCATGGTAGTTGTAACCTGCGGCTTTCAATTGCTCACCAAAGTAATCTGCCGGAGTATCACTTTCACTGAACTTCCAAGGCGTGGCATCGTGGGCCATTCCGTGAAGTGCTCCTGCTTTTCCTGCAAGAGACTCGACGAACATACCAATGGTCATCCGCGATGGGAAAGCGTGGGGGTTGATGATGACATCGGGCTGCATACCTGACTCCGAGAAGGGCATGTCAATGGTAGGCCACTTGCGCGAGCAAACACCCTTTTGTCCGTGTCTGGAGGAGAACTTGTCTCCAATCAAAGGAGCTCTGGTCACTCTGTATTTGATGGTGATCTGTTGACATTCCTGGTCACCAGCATCGTCTCCTAGAAGCTTCACCTCTTCAATGTACGCTGGCTCACTGGAGTGGTATCTCTTGACCTTGGTTTTGCCGGTGCTGTCATCATGGAAAGCAACGATTGGATCTCCTTCTTCCACCTTAACACCAATGAGAGGGAACCCATCTTCGTCCAACTTGTCTTTCCACTCTTCAGGCCACTCATCGGCGCCGAACCCGAAATGCTCGGTGATTGGTTCTCCTCTTCTCCTCTTCATGCTCAAGTCGACTTTTTCCACCTTGAGAACACTTCCGTATCCGAATCCTCTTTCGTCCGCAGACTTATTGATGATCATGGCGTCGTCCATATCGTATCCGGTATAAGAAATAACTGCCACAACGGCATTCGTACCGTTGGGGAAATTGTCCATTCCATACTCGTCGTACAAGTTGGCCTTGACAATGGGGGTTTGTCCACTTTGCAACCGGTACAACTTGTTGTCTGATCTGTGCGCAAGTGCCACACCTGGCGTACCCATGGTTTGCTTACCCATTTGACATTGGTACATGTTTCTTGGCGACTGGTTGAAGTCGGAAAATGGAGTCAAGTTGGCCAAAATCGATAAGATGTTGGTTGGTGCAAACTCCACATGGGTATGATTGTTCTTCTCAATCTCAGCTGGCGTCACTGCAATGTTCATGTAAACCTGTTCGAAAGGACCAACAATGTCCTCCTTTTCCAAAGGCAAGTACTTGGTGGGTCTCATCATTCTCGAGTGGCCTCCAAAAATGTACAAGCCGGGGTATTGACCCTTGGAAGAAGGTGGCACGTATCCGATTTCCAAGTCAAGAGGCAAGCCGTGGCCTCCCTGAACCTTCCAAAGACGCAAAGCATCGGCCACGAGTTTTCCTTGCTCGTGTGTAGTCCATCCAACAATCTTACCATCTAACTGGACGCAACACAAATTAGGACCGGCTGCAAAGGTATGGGCTGGCGAAACACCTAACCTGGCTAAAGCTTCTGGCACTTTGGAAACGTCGGAAGCATGAGTAGCAATCTTACACTTGTGTGACAAGTGGTTCAACAAACCACAGGGAGATCCATCGGGTGTGTGTACAGGACACAAGAAACCCCATGATTCAGGCAACAATTTTCTGACCGTAGTAGTCTTCAACTCTGCGAAAAAAGAACCTCTGTGGACCATTCTGAAATGGGCTATGAAACGGTGGAAGTTGATCTTCTCGGCCACAACTGTGTAACCCGAGACTTGCTGCAAATCCAAACCAGATTGGGAAACCAAGTTACCAGTGGACAAGAAGTATTGCAATTTTTGACCAATATTCTCGTTGATTCTCATGAACAAACGGGTCATGTACTTTCTGTCCGAGAAGTTGACCCGAGTGCCTCTGTTTATGTCTGAGTTGATCTGGAGTTGTATGCTCTGCAAATACTCGTCAATCTTTTCCTTGATGATCATACTGTACAAGAATCCACCCAATAAAACTTCTTGATGTTGGGTGGCATCTGGATTGTCTGGAGCACAGTCTCCGGCAACAAGAGTGTACAACTTTCTGATCATGAACAACAACATGCGGAATTTGTCGGCATTGTCTGGCAAATGCACAAGCACAATTCTGTCCAACACCTCTTTTCCGATCTCGATGTCGGATTTGTCGGGAGTACCACCAAAGGCAACACGGAACTTGTCACCCAAGTATGCCAAGGTCTCTTTCTTGGAATAGAGGTTGTATTGCTTGTAGGTACGCAAGAGCAACTCCAAACGATCGGTCAAGAAGGAGTTGGAGGTGTCGGAAGCAACAATACCATCGAAGATCTCACGGTCATTGGTCTCGATCAAGGCCTTCAAGATCATCATCACCGGAACAAGGTACTCGTTTTTTCTCCAGGAGAATCTAAAGGTCACGTTACCATCATTAAGGTAGTGTAACACGTTTGTCTGGGACGTTTGGTCGGGCCGCGTACATCTGATCTGGACTCCGAATTTGGAGTAAGCAGCGCCTCTGTTGGCAAAAGAGGGACGGATCAAAGCCATGGGGTGGTTTCTTCTTTGCACAATCAACATACGAATGAGCTTCTCAATACCATTGACAATAAAGTACCCTCCAAGCTCATCAGACTCTTCTCGGTGCTCCACCAACTCTTTGGGAGAGAATTTTTCCAAGTGGCATCGATTGGACTTGACCATAATGGGCACCTGTCCACAATCACGAACCTCCGACACTTCGTCTCCATCATTGACTGTCCATGTAAGCTTAAGCATGAGCTTGGAACGATATGTGGACATTCTCTCTCTGCACTCACTGGGATAAGTTCTTCTCACCAACGACACCTTGTCAGAAGGAGGCACAGCGGGTTTGGCTAGTTGAACCGAGTCCACTCTAATCTTCAACTTGTTTCCCAAAGAGGAACTGTCGACGGAGTCGAAAATCGTCTTTGTTCCAATGTCCTTGACTGCCAAGTTCAAGAGTCCTCCTTCGGGACCATCTGTCAAAGCATTAAACGAGCCGACATGAGGAGCCACGGCTTCCGCAAGGAGCGGGTAGGCCGACTTATCCGAGGGAGGATTTTTGAAGCGTTCCTCGCGCTCTAGTGTCCTTAATTGAGCACTCATGGTGGATGAATGTAGTTCGGACTGTGATCTGCAGCGAAATTTTGATGCGATTTTGATAAATTTTTGTGATGAGGTCACGTGCGCACCCGATGCTGGGCCCCACCATGGCACTATTTTAAACGGTTTAGGTTTCCCATTCACCCATAGTTATTATGTGGAGGTTGTTTCATTCTTCCCATCTGAAACACCCATATTTCGTTGTCCTGGATATAAGTCCTTCTCCGACCATCCACACTATGCCTTGTCTAGATTGCGTAGATGCGCACTGCTGCTTACAGTCTAGCACACCCACTAGAATGGCTAACTCCAGGTTCGAGTACGTCAAACAATTCGAACGGGAAAATTACCTCCTTCCTGAAACTCACATTGTCATCCGTGTGGATGGTAAAGGGTTCCACAAATTCTCCACCTTCTATGAGTTTGCCAAGCCTAACGATGCCAGAGCCTTGGATGTCATGAACAAGGCGGCGCTAAGCATGATGGAGCAGTTCCCCGATATCGTCATGTCGTATGGCGATTCCGACGAGTACCTGTTTCTTCTAAGGAAAGGAACGGATTTGTTTGAGCGAAGGGAGATGAAGTTGGTGTCGACGTTTGCCTCATTCATGTCGGTTCACTATACATTGCATTGGAACACTGAGTTTTCCGAGAAACAGATCCAGCCGCTGAGGCTCCCGACGTTCGATGCACGGGCTGTGGTTTATCCCAATATAAAGGTTGTACGAGATTACTTCAGCTGGCGCCAAGTGGACTGTCACATCAACAATCTCTATAACACCACCTTCTGGAGCCTCATGAATGTGTGTGGTATGAGTGGGAAGGAAGCTGAGAATGAGCTCAAGGGCTCGCTATCGAAGGACAAAAACGAGATTCTTTTCTCCAGGTGTGGTATCAACTATAACGATGAGCCGGAGATTTTCAAGAAGGGCACAGTGATTGTGAGGGAATACGAGAAGCTCGATATAGGTGATGAGACTGGGCTCAGCTCTCGCCAAAAGCAACGACACGACAAGATGAGAAGAAAGGGAAAGATCACCCAGCACCATACCAACATCATTGACGACGCATTCTGGGCCGACAGGCCATGGCTCCTCTCCTAGATGAGCATCGGACGGTACAGCATCATACAAAGCAATAAGAACATACTACTCGTAGTAAAGTACGCCGACCCGTATAGAGGTCGGCTCTAATAGTCTTAAATAATATTTACAATCAATTGATTCCACGTTGGTCCAATGCTTTCTTGACCGTCTGGTAGACCTCGTCCACGGGCTTGTCGCACTGAAGCTTCACCACTCTGTTTTCCTGGTCAAAATAGTCCACCACCGGCATGGAGGTCTCCACAAACGTCCTGAACCGTTTCTTGATACTCTCGACATTATCGTCGGTCCGTCCACTGGTTTTTCCCCTCTCTAGAAGTCTCTTGAGCATGACTGCCTCCGGACACTCGAAAAAGAGTGTGAAGTTGGACTTGACAATCTGCTCTTCAAATGAGATGGCCTGGTCCATCTTTCTAGGGAACCCGTCCACTAAGAAACGGTGGTTCTTCTTGTTGTACTCCTCTGTGATTGCTTGTTGGAGCAAAGCAAGCGTGACTTCCTGCGGAACAATTGTTCCTTCCTTAATACATTGAGCAATCATCTCTCCGTACTTCGAACCTTCCCTCTTTTGTTCTGCTCTCAACAAGTCGCCTGCAGAAAGATGCACAAAGCCCTTATCAGCAACAAGCTTGGCACATTGGGTTCCCTTTCCGGACCCTGGGCCTCCCAACACAAAGATGACCTTGACCTCCTTCTCGGAAAACGCTGGGCCTTTCTTGGGCTCAACGGCAGAAATGGGCGGGTTTTTGTTGTATAAGGAAGCACCAATCGT
Organism: Metschnikowia kamakouana; assembly: GCA_002374535.1. NCBI lineage: Eukaryota > Fungi > Ascomycota > Pichiomycetes > Serinales > Metschnikowiaceae > Metschnikowia > Metschnikowia kamakouana. The sequence continues at coordinate 63,654 of NKZX01000788.1, forward strand.
CGAGCCCACGGCCAAGATGGCTAGAGCTCCGAGAATCACTCCACGGCCTTTCTTGGCTGGGGGAGGAGTGTTGTTGATGGAGGAGTTGCATCTAACAAAACCCCTTGACACACGTGACTTGAAAAGGGGGCCTCTAATTGTTTGAGGAGCGAGTCTGATTCCTGGAATCATGGTTTGGGTTCGAAGATAGGTGAGTCTCAGAAAAAAGCAGGTTGCGCTTTGTTTTAGGTACGGCACACTGCACCCAATGCAAGATCCACCATAAACCAGGTCGTAAAAATAAATGGGGGATTTGTGGCACTTAAATAGTTTTGATTTGTTTTTGTGTCAGTTGCTTTGTAAACGTTTCAAATTGGTTTCAGAATATATGCAGTTGGTCTTCTAGAACTAGGTGTAGGTATTTGTGGGGTCAATGACTTTGAAATGGCGAAATGTTGGAAAACTGCGAACCCTTCTTCATCAGGTGATCAACCAAGACCACCACCAAAAATCAGGTTATTTATAATTTCCAAATAATCAAATCCGAAACACACCTGTACACCATCAAATTATAATCCTCTAACCAACATTTAAATAAATACTGGAGTATAAGTATATACTCCTAACTATAGGCTTTCAAGGACTCATCTCCAACCCTAAAGTATTCCCCGTTCATACCTTTGGACCACTCCTTCAACACAAAATTCACACAGTACGTGGCAGGCACATCGGGAGGTAACAATTGGTTATTGTTGTGCAAATCAGTGAACTTCTTGAGACTGTCTACCGGCATGTTGGCACCAAACACTTCCCGAATATCCTTTTGCATGGCAGTATCAACGACCCCAGGAGCAAACGAGAGGGCTTGAACATCATCATTTTCAACGGCTACGTGCCGGATAAAGTGGTTCAAAGCTGCTTTCGACGAGCCATAGGCGGCCCAGCCATGGTAAGCACTAGAGGACGCTCCAGACAGCACCACCACGATCTTTCCCTTGGACTTTTTTAAATGGGGAAGCGCCAACTGAACCAATTCCACCACGGAAAAAAAGTTGATGTCGTAAAGCCGTCTCCATGCCTTCACATCCGCATCCGCAATGGGTCCCACGGGATCCAACACCCCAGCATTGGCAATGATGGAGTCAATAGATCCATACTTCTCCAAGGCCAACAGTACCACCTTCTGGGCCGTTTCAGGATCCGCAATATCCGCCGAGAGCGTGGTGACCCGTTTCCCATACTCCTTCTGGAGTGACTCAAGAGGAGCAGTGGTCCGTGCAACAGCAACTAGATTCCCGTTGGGGTTACGGTCAAGGAAGATCTTGGCTATCGAGGCTCCAATGCCTGCGTTTAGTACCACGCCCATAAAAGTGATGATAGTATACAAGACATACCTCTGGAAGCGCCGGTCAAAAGAAGGGTGTGGGTCATGGTGGTAGACCGCGCTTTTATATGATCGCACTCTTATACCCCTACTGATCCGGTACAGAGACCTAGAGAAAGGCTAAGAAAACAGAAACAAAAACAAAAACTTCTCCAATGCTCAATATATATTAAAAATGGAAAGATATGACGACGGAGACTAATATGCAGCAATTGAGTAGGCTAAGTCTCTAAAGGCTAATTTTGCACCCGGGGGTCGTGCGCGTACCGCGCGATACCATGTCTCGCGTCCTACTCCATACTTTCTTTCCTCACAAACCTACCCAATTCTTCATCCCAATGAACATAAACCCGGACTCAGCAAAGGAGATCCCTTGCAAAAACGTTCTAATCTACGGCTACTGCAAGTTTGAGAACAAGGGCTGTGCTTTCTCTCACCCTCTGGCCTCCAAAGCAGACGCCAACTCCCAGACTCCAACGGTGGCCCAAACGCAACCTCAACCGCAAACACAAGCTTCCATTGGGTCTCCCAACTCGAACAAGGCTACTCTTTATACGGATACCACATCTCCGACGAGTCAACACGCGTCCACACTCTTCTCAAACCAATCCATGGCCTCGTCCACCGCCACTTCCAGACCAACCATGGCTTCTATGGATACAAAGCGCAAGTTCAACACGAAAACGCCTTCATTCCAGCCCTCGGTGCAGACTGTCACCAATAAGTTTGCCGCCCTCTCGCCCAAGGTCAAGGAAATCCCGGTATTTATTCCATCTGGTATGGAATCAGCAAGTAATAGAGCTACTGTGCCCAGTGGACTGGAGAACAGCCCCAATGGCCTGGCAACGCCATTGAGCAGGAAGTTTAATACTTCAACCCCTTCATTCACGCCTTCCAGTCCATATGAGGAGCACTTTTCTTTTCCTACTACAAACAGTGTGTCAAACGATGCGTTTCTGTCGCAATACCTGCAAAATACTGTGCCTCATACACCCCAAGCGGTCTCGGGGCCTCTGAGGATCATGCAACCAGTGTCTCAAACTGCAAAACAACAGAATCCTTATCTACCCAATGGCTCGTCAGTTACCGCTTCTACTAATGCTAGCACCATGAATGGTGTTCCGGAGTTTATGTTCCATGGGCAAAATGTGCTGGCGTACCCGTTGAATTACCACTTGTACGCCCCTGCCCCGCCACCAAGGTTGGCGCCTACGCTTCAGTCATACGAGACGAACGTGAACGATATGTTCATACCGAATGATGTGCGTGAAACGATCACCAAGAAAAATGAAGCCACGTTGCAGACTTTGCCTCAGCTGTCTTTGCCGGAACATGTTGGCGTGTACCACTCATTGGTTCCGATCGACTCTACGTTTGACCAATTGTCAAGTATGTACCAATTGCCCTCATGTGTTTACAAAGTTAACTCCAACGTCGACGGCCTACCATATGCATTGCGGAGAATTGATTACAGTTCCAAGTTTAGAATACTCAACGAGCATCCGTTCGCGACGGTGAAAAAGTGGAAGAGGGTCGTCAATCCTAATGTGGTACGACTTCAAGACGCATTCACGTCAGTTGGGTTTGGCACCAGCGGCGAGCCAACCTTATGTCTTGCATATGACTATTATCCATTGGCGAACACATTGCAAGATCAACATATGACAAGAAAGCTAGGGGTTAAATTGGAGCCCGTGGGCGAAAAGCTCTTGTGGAGCTATCTCATACAGCTAACAGGAGCTCTTATTTCTATCCACGAGGCAGGATTATTTGCAGGCAGTTCGATGTCAATGAGCAAGGTTCTAGTCACCAACAAAAACCGGGTACGGTTGGGTGGAGTATGTGCAGACGATATCCTAGATTACGAGATGCTTGAAAAAAGGGCCGAAGAAATCGGCACGCCGAGAATGCTCAAGGAGATGCAGATGGCAGATATCACACGGCTAGGCAAGGTGATCTCCGAGTTGGCGAGCGCGACTCTTCCTCCCAACATGAGAGGCGTTCCTACTGACTCCATCATCATGTACTTACAATCCTATAGCTCCATAAGCTTTAGTGATCAGATTGTGTCAGTGATGAGATTGCTAATGGAGGCGGACGAGGCGTTCAGCCTATATGAGTTCTATGGGCGGTACCTATCGAAGCAGCTGCTTGAAATCATGAATGGGTTCCAGGATCTGACGGATTACTACGAGAGTCAGTTGCTGTCGGAGGTAGAGAACGGTAGGTTGTTCCGGCTCTTAGCAAAGATCAACTTTCTACTCAACCAATCGGAGTCTGTGGGAGAGATTGGAGGCAGCACATTCATCATCAGCCTGTTCCGAGACTATCTCTTCCAGACGGTGAACGAGGTGGGCAAGCCTGTGATCGATCTCCTGAGGATCTTGGTGAACCTCAACAAGTTGGATGTGGGCATAGACGAGAAGATTCTACTCATTTCCCGGGAGGAGGATAGCTGCATCATAGTTAGCTACAAGGAAGTGAAGGATATTATAGACCTGAGTTTTCGCTCAGTTTTGAAATAGAAACTCTATACATAGCTATATAATTAGACCAGGAGTAGACTGCTAGATAATACTATAGATTGGCCAGAGAACAACTAGACACTGAAGAGAGTAGTAGGAGTCAAGCACAAGTATATAGTGGTAGTGCATATCAATACAAGAGACCATGAGTTGATGCTGCACTGGTTGCGAGTTCCGGGGCTTGTGTGCAGTTCCGGGGCTTATATCCAGTTCCGACCTCTTGACTCAGGTCATTTCATCCTCCCCCCAAAAAACTGTATTGCATATTTAAGGACTATTGTGGATTCGGCCAAATGGCAAGAGAAGATTTGACCTTTGGGAACCAAAAAAATCTGGACGGTGGTGGAATAAAAAGGGACCGTGTTCTGGAGGTGCATGTCACGTGAGCATTCCGAGGGTACATGAGAATATGTTAATAGAAACTAGAATACCATCGATTGAAATCTGCCACACTTTCAAAACACTCTACATTATTAACTACTATAAAGTCCATCTATAAACTATACTAACAGACAGAAATTCCTGGTAGTATGGCGAGTTTTCGAGGCCAGATATCAGGGTAAGGTCTCTATTGAGTCTATTCTTACTATACTAAGAGTCTTGTTCTGTCTCTTATCAAATTCTTCTTACATAATGAGTCTCTACGATTTTAATGGGTCAATCACTATACCTGAGTCGTTCCTAAGTCCTTGAGAAATCTTAGAAATCAACCCAAACCTCCTGAGACCTTTAGCTATTGCACATGCCCTTGATTTCCTTGCTTACGTTTTTGTTTACTCATTTCTCTATGGTTTTCTCGACTCATTTCTCGACTCATTTCTCTACCGTTTTAAATTGAAATAAAGAATTTCAAAAAGTACAAGCTACAATTGGGGCTAAAACATTGGATGATAAACCCACCAATTAAACACGCTCCACCCACTTCGGAGTTAGATAGACATTCTAATTCTTTTTCTGAAGTCTTGTAAGTGGAAATGTCTGAGTATGCAGTATAGTCAGTAGATCTGAAATGTATAGTGTATAATCAAAGATATATTCATGGTGTAGCTAATGTAGGGCGTGACTCTTAATGTTTCCGAAGGATGGCACCAGGGAGTAAAGCTTCCATCCAATCATGCAATTCAAGAGATCTTCTTGGTTCTTTGTATTGTTGTGGCTGCTAAACTAATACCAGGAAGTTTCCCTTTTCACTAAGCTAACTCACTCCCCGACACCATAAGGAGCGGGATCTTCATATATGTGCATTTCCCTTCTGGGCCATAACGTAGTTACTCCTTCAAATCGTCCAAAGATAGGTTGTTCGACATACTTGTCTTTGCTGCCACATTCTTCAACGTCTTTGGACCCATTCCGGTGGCAAGCGCTTCATCCCAACCAGGCATACCGAAACCTCCTCGGACCGCTACCTCGTTGGATCGATTTCTTGGAGCACGCTTCTAGTTTGATCTGGAAACTGCATACTGAGAGATGTCTAACCCGTCGCCCATCTTGCTTCAACAGCAAAGTGGGTGTCACGTGACACACGGTCCCAATGTGTACATTTGAAGACTGGGGATTGGAAACGAAGGGCCGTGTATGCAGGACGTCATAGATCCATCGAGTAAGACTAGAAATAAATTCAGACTTGTGGGTTCATTTGGGATTTTACTGATAACTATTTACTGATAGCCATTTACTGAAACTGAGTGGAGCTTCTATTAGTAGTGTGGAGTGTGTAGAGAATATGGACTGTGTAGAGAATATGTGTAGAGAATAAGGTGCTATGATCACCACTTGTTGGTTATACAGGACCGAGAGTCATTCTCGAGGAAGTACCATAGGAAGTTTATTTGAGTACTTACTAAAAGTGCGAAGTAGTCAGTCTCAGTCAGTCTCAGTCTCTGTCTCACTCAATGTCCATGCAGTATTAATAGAGTCAGTCAGTACTACACTAATACCAAGTTCTGATGCTGTAACTAGACACGAGAAGACTAGACTGGACTTTACTGATACATGTATAGTTAGTATATTCGTCTAAGTAGGAGTGTTGGGTACTGAAAATGGGAGGTGCCAGGGCTTGCTCTGGCAAGAGACAAGCTTGAGCGGTAGTCACATGCGTGATGCATAGGGCGCCTACTAGACACACTAGACTACCAATAGACTGGACAGACACTAGAACTAGACACTAGACACTAGACACTAGACACTAGACACTAGACACTAGACACTAGACACTAGACACTAGACACT
>NKZX01000789.1:0-27094 GCA_002374535.1 Metschnikowia kamakouana
AAAATGTACGGCTTAAAAAAAAAAAAAAAAAAAAGAGGTGATCATTATCCTCCAATGGTTATTGTTGAACAGGCGAGATGTGAGACATCTCGCATGGGTCAATATGCAGTTTCCAGATGAAACATTAAGAGTGCTACATGAAATCGATCCGAGGAGGTATCGGTCCAAGGAGGTCTTGGGCATGCACGGCGGAAATGAAACCGTCACAACGCGGAAGTGGTTGCCATGAGGAATCGGTCCAAAGTAAGTTGTAGAATGTGGCGGCTAAGAAATGTATGCCGTACGTTCTATTCTTGGACGATTTGAAGGAGTGGCCATGCTACGCCCAGAAAAAGAAAGGAAAACCATATATATGAAGTTCTTGTTTCTTATGTTCTCGAGTAGCGAATAAGCCTAGAGAAAAGAAAAGCTTCTGGGTATTAGTTTAGCAACCACAACAATACACAGAACTAAGATGTCAACACTTTCTCCTGAATTAAAAGATTGGTAGACGTCCACTACACCTGGGTGCCAGTGTATGGAACGATTAAGCTCCAAGCCAAACAGTTATATAGTTTATATAATATGCACACCCCATAGTTTATATTGAACAGACAAGATTTTACAACTAATATGCAGTTTCCAGATGAAACAATAAGGGTTCCAAGAAATCGATCCAAGAGGTTTCAAAAGGGGCTCGAAAGGGGCTCAAAGAAAGGATATGGTGAGATCTGACTTTGGAAATTTAAAGAGAAACCACGCCATGGTCCAGAAAGGGAAATACATATAAGTAGTTAGATCTCCTTATGTTTACGGGAGGAAATAAGCTTAATTAAAATATTTCTTGTATAGATTAGTTGATATTCCTGGTATTACTCTAGCTAGCAATATAAAGAACTAAGATGATACGGTATCTCTTGGCTCACAAGAACTAAAGATTATTGCACCCTGGTGCCAACCTATGATGGGATTAAAAACAACGCCCCGTAGTTTATATAATATGAAGACCCATAGTTTATACAATATGCATATTCGTCGTTATATGCACACCCGTCATTGTATGCACACCCGAGATCCATCTACTTTGGATATCAACAGATAAATATTGAAATAGACTCTTCACTTATTTGTTAAAAAGTGGTCTTCAGAAGTTCCGATTTCCCTTCAACCCTTCTGGACCGATTCCGTGTAGCAACCGTTTCATCTCAACCATGCATACAGAAACCTCCTCGGACCGATATCTCCCTGGAATCTTCAGGAAAGGTTCCAAATTCTAATATCCGATAAAAAGGTTTTGTTGACATGTGCAGGTTTAGTGTCTAATCTGTCTACTCTGTCTACTCTGTCTACTCTGTCTACTCTGTCTACTCTGTCTACTCTGTCTACTCTGTCTACTCTGTCTACTCTGTCTACTCTGTCTACTGACCCATGCAAGATGTTACACCCTAAGCCTGCTCAACACCTTTGCCCAAAAGGTCGCTTTAAGAATAGGTCTAATTGTTTCTATGTCTATCTTAATTTGGTGGATCAGACATTATATTTACAGCAGCAAATGAGCCTGGAAGAGTAAGAGGATGAGCATTTCAAGCAGGACGCATATTTATTTGGAGGCCAAGATATTTTTTTGGTACTGACTTTGGAATCTATGGAAATTTTGGAAGGAGACGGTTTTGAGGTCATCGATTGTTTTGGAGTTCATCACGATGGCTCCTCTGGTGCTTTTTTGGATTGAAACTACATATAAAGCATGTTATATTTATTGATATATGGTATTCATTCTTATATCTCATATTAGATTAGATTAGATTAGATTATATGCGGGCCAAAGTGAGATGGAGACTGTATGCAGTGTTGGGTGGATTTCCATCAATATGCAGGCTCCTTGTTTCATGTTTATGGTTGCATGTTTCATGTTTCATGTTTGTATGGTGTGTGGTGTTGGTGTTGGTGTGTGCTGTTGGTGTGATTTATGCGCGTGCTCCATGCTGCTCCTGCATGCATGGTGGCTGCAAATAAACAGGGCGGGGAGGAATGGGAATATATATAAAGCGTGCGCCCCCTCGATCTCCACTCTTTTTTTTACCCTCCTCTTTTTCCTTTTTTTCCTCTTCTTTTACTGTCCTCTTTATTCTCCACTTTACCCTTGATGATCCCTTCAAGTATGGTGCAGTCTGGTCCGTCACTTTAGTATTGTCTTATTTTGGTATTATCATTTCTTGGTGCTTGGACTGGTTCTTTCTATTTAGTGTTTACCTGAACTCAAACTGCTCGTTGACGGAATTGCACAAGATCGGCGCCCTCTCGTTTCCCACAATACGCTCCAACGCAGCAGCATCCCATTTACAGAAGTTGGTCTTGACAAACGAAAGGTCCACATCGGCCTCATTCCGGTACACTGAGCGGCCCACGAAGCGGAGCAATTCCCGGTAGAAGAGCGGGTTGGAAGGTGGTTCATAGAGCATCACGTTCTTAACGCCCCGCATCTCGTACCGCCGGAAATGGTGCATTCTCTCGGTGTACAAGAGCATCTTGGCCTTGCCAGAAGCTAACGCATGGCGAGCCTTGCCCACACGTGACGCGCTCAGGTACTCGTCAATGGAAACAAAGCTGATCTTGGTGTGTGCCTTCATATAAGTCTTGACCCGGACATAGTCAAAATATGATGGGATATATATCAACATGCCATCCTCATACGACAGCTGCTTGATAAGCGAGGGTAACAGAGAGTTGATGAAGTAGCGGAACCGAGCATCCACGGATTCTTGCGGAGAAGCAGCTTCGAACCGGACGAACATCTGCTTGATGCGGAGTCCCACCAGGTTCATGATACAGGTTTTGGCGGAGATTTCGGGCCGGAACCGCACCTTTCCACTGATGTTTTGCGACTTGCCAAGGAGACTGTTGACATTGGGCGTGACAAACTCGGAAAAAACCAAGGTTTGCCGTAACATCCGTGCTTGGTCGTTGATGGCATACATGCGGATACGGGAGAAATCGGCTCCGTGCGATTCTTTGGGCACTTTGTTGATGTACTTGAGGACGGTGCCCACGTGATCCCAGTTCTGCATTTCCATCTGGTTGGCCAAGTCCACTGCCAAGATCTCGATGGACGCCAAGAAATCCGTCTGCCGCTTGCTCTGGTTGGGGTCTTCCAAAATCATTGAAAGCCCGATGGGGGAAGCAACCAAAATGTCCAGGTTGTAGAACCCCAGGTAGAGTTTTACGGCCTTGCGCGTAAACTTCATCCCGACTGCAAAAAAGTCGTTGGTGTTGCCTTTGAACATGGCCCGGAAATCGGCTGGCTTGGCTTCGGCCGGGGCTCCGTCCTGGAAAAATTGCTGCTTGAACTTCTTGTGGTTCTCTTGCTGCTCTGCTCCGGAAAGCAGGATCAATTCCTGCACACACTCCCACCCGGCGTTTCGGGTCGGAAGAAGAATAAGCACCTTGGGACGCGTGAAGCCCTGGTCCCGGAACTCGGGCTCCTCCATGCCGCCTGCCTGGCCTGCCTTGAGCTTCTCCTGGTACGCCTTGAGCTTCTCGTTGTTCTTGAGTACCCGGTCACGTGTCTTGAGCACGTGACTGAGCACATGCGCAAGGTACACTCCTCGGTACTGTGTGTTGTTGTAAGTCTGACTGGCGAAGCTGACGTCACGGTATGTCAGCATGTGGCCCAAGAGGGCTGCTTCAAGCGGCCGTAATGTGTCCCCGTGTTTCAGGATGTACTGCTGTTGGACTTTTTGCTTGAGAACGGATTTCGAGATGTACGGGTTTTCGAAGGTGCACGGGTGTGTGAGGCTCGCATGGGTTTCTCCTGGTGATTGTTGCACTGTAACTTTGTATGGAGGTTCCAGGATCTCACTACGTCCGATTACAGTCCAACGTTGGCCGGTCTCGATAGCTGTGGCTTTTTCAGCGACGAAATCGTCCGAGATTTGGTTGAACCGAGCCTCATAGATGTTTGACGCAAGATTATCGTCATCCACATCCTCTCTAGCATCTTCTGCAGCATCCAAGTCTTCTTCTTCAGCATCGACATTGTCTTCTTCATCGAAATTGGCTCCGGCAATGTCATTTTCCGAGTCGGAACCGGCGGTTTCAGCGGTTTCTTCCCCCAGAACCGCTTTTCTGGGCTGTTTTTTGGGCTGCTGCGAATTCTCCGTCTTGAGAAGCGTAAGCAATGCATCATAAGCCTTTCCATCCTCGAATTTGGGTGTTTTGGGTTGGTGCTCCTCCTCTTCCAGAGCCTCCTCCGAAGGTTCGGGTAGCTCGGGCTGCACACCGTCTCTCCGCGCCGTTCGTGTGATTTTACGGAGCTCTCCACGACCCTGATTGGGCCGGGTATGCTTCTCCCGGTGGCCTGCACTTCTGGACTCTTGTCGACTTCTCTTGGGCATTGTAGTGCTTGGGGAAAGCAGTGCGATGCGATGAGATGTGGGTCGGGCCTACACCCGTACCTCCCGCCAAAAACATTTCTTTTCTGATTCTAGAAAATAGTGTAAATCAATAATGTCATTATATTAAACAAAAATCATTAAGACCGTTGCGTTTATGGCTTGATTGTGGAGTTGGTGTGGAGTTGGTGGAGTGTCACGTGATCTACTCAGAACTGATCCCCTGATTGACATGTCCAAGCACAATTCATTTTGATTTTAAAGATGGATTTGAAACATAGATGCTTGAAATAATAGAAAAATGAAGTTTCAGTTGGAAATTTGATCACGGTGACTTCAAGAGAATTCGTGTTATAGATGTATGGCTATGTGCAGGAAAACTGGAAAATAGTTTTAAAACGCCACGTGGTCATTTCTAAAGGTCCATTTAAGTATTGGTGACTGTATAAAGTGAATTCGAGAACATGGTGATTTTTGGGGTGTAGTTGAGGTAAAAGTTGTGTTCGCAGCTTCTACTAGTTATGCGCTTAGACGGGAAAACAGAAGAAAGACACACGATGAGGACATAAAAATTCCAAATTTGGCTGAAAAAAATTCTTTTTGAACACGTGATGGTCTAGACCAGTAGGTGGGTTGTTTCAGATCTGGTCACGTGAACAAAAGGCCAGTAGGCTTATTTATGGTTAAGGTATGGTCAACTCTATAGTTAAGAGGCACGTGACATGGCCCAAGAGAATGGACCAAAAATGAAATACGAAAAAAAGAGAAAATGGAAAAGAATGGTAGTGGAATATACAGGATATGAGATTACACAAGCAGTCGTTTAGTAGTCATGAGAAGTCGGTGGATGAAGTAAAGTATACGTCCACGTCCTGCACATAAACACTTGACTATGGCCCGGTGAGTCTTGAGGACTTGTCATACTCATAAAAATGATATAATAGTTATACATAAAGTCAACTTTAGTAATTACTGACTGTTACGTGTGAAGAGTGGCATAAAAGCCAAAACAAAGTAGAAGTGAGTAGATCATACCAAATTTGAAATAAGTAAGTAGCCACAAAGAAAAAGATTTGGGGTCTAGACTCTTCGGAATGTACTATGCAGTCCGCCAGTACTTGATGTATAAATCGAATATTTCATAGATGTGGGATTTCATAGAAAGTTAAATACTCTATAGAAGAAACCGGTAAGTGGTGAACATGTGGCTATGGCTTAATATCAGTACTGTATATAACTTAAGGAAGGGCGCCTTAAAATCGCAGGAAGAGCAGTAAACATTGGCTAATATTTACAGCCATTTACTATAGCCATAAATATAACTACGTAGTTCAGATAGTGATGGTTCAGATAGCCTGGTTTGGCCTGGTGTTGTCCGGTATATAGCGGACACGATCCTGCATGCAGCCGACTAGAGCGAGCATTGAATGAGCACTGGGTGTCCACTGTGAGCAGTAGAAGCGAGGCACAGTTGCGCGTCTCTAGGCACACTACTGAACAGACAACCCAACACAGTATACCAATGACTTATGTACAGTACCATCAAATTATGTACAGTACCAATAACTTATGTACAGTACCAACAACCTATGTACAGTCCCGGCACGCTACTATACAGTGCCGATAATTTGGATGAGTTGACTATGCAGTACTGCACTGTTAACCTGGAAGTTGATGCGAGGTGTGACGCGCAGACAAATCCAGAGCCACTCTGGTTGATTCTAGAGTCACTTCTAAAGTCACTATTTCTTTTTTCCCCGTTACTTTGGTTGGAAAGTCGTGTACTTCCCAAATCCCTTTACGGATTTCCGGTATACGCTTCTCATCCCACCAACTTCACTTCCTCACTTTAGTGACTGCTTATTGTTTATTGACGAGCAGCGCTCACAACCTCCCCGCGTGGGGTACGGATAAACGGTCTAGCCCCATTCCGAGTAGAAATTAACCAAGCAGATTGAAAAGAATCCAAAACATGAAATTACATTCTCTCCGGTTGTTCTTGGGTTCTAACTCCAATCTCCAGGTCGTGCGCGCACCGTTTCTCTCACACCCTTAACACCTATCAAACTCTCTCACCTATTCCTCCATCTACTCCAACTATTCCCCCACTGCACCCTCACCTCACAAGTCCCATGAAACGGATCAAGGACTTGGCCAAAGTCCTCCTTTCCATCTACTACCTCGCGCTTATAGTCCTCACCATCCCCTTGGCCTTCGATGTGGGCGGCGTGTCCTGTGGCCTATCGTTTTCCCTTACGCTCTTGGTGCTCTACTTCCTACTAACCACGGGGCGTCTTCTTTCCCGCCGCCATGGCTTACTCCGCTGGCTCTCATTGGTTTACTATTTGCAGCACCTTTTCATCCCCAGCATCCTCATGTTCTACCTTCTGTTTTCCCATGAGTCTAGGGATACGGCCAACGCCATTTCCTTTGGCGGAAGCTCCAGAGGGAACGCCGGGGGCTTCGGTTCAATGGGCCACCCGTTTGTGGCGCTCTGGCGCTACTTTTTGATGCATCTGACTCTGGTGTTCACCATAGCTGAGGGGTTCTGCACTCTCCTCTTGATTCAGCTGGTTTCTCAAACAATGCAGTGGCTTACGGTCTACAAATCCGACAGCTGGCTCTTTCTTAGCCTCATAGGCAGCGGGGCCACCATCACGGGCGCTCTTTACTTCCTATACCGCATCTTCATCAACCCATTCACGTTGGAATTGGGCAATGCGCTGCTTTTAGGGTCTTTCCTCACCTTGACCGTGGGCTTGGGACTCTATGGAATCGTTTCAGGCAAGGGCTCCATGATCGAGTCGTCACTCCTCTTTGCCTACATTGTGCGGTGCATCTATGAAACGTTCCCCATTCTCTCGCAGGATGCCACGGACACCATCACCAACTTGTTCACGCAAACCACCATCAACATCCGCAACGAGATCAGCAAGTACCCCAATCCAGTGCTGGAGAAAATCAGCCTGGCCATTCCGTTTCTTGCTGCCAACATCCCGCACCTGTTCACCACCATCTGGATTTTTTTGGTGTCTGCGCTCCACAAGTTGACATTGCCGTTATTGATCAACTTGGCCTACCGCATCGGCGTGTTCTACGCGGCCACCAAGATCATTCCTTCCATCTACCATGGGCTTCCTTACCTGCCTCCAAGGACTCCACAGATTCGTCTGAGACAAGTGTCTTCATCCTCCATACCGTCATTGGAGAGAGCAGACCAAAGTGAAAGGACAGAGAGGACAGAGTGGACAGACAGAGCGGACATATTTGACAGAGACAGAAGTGGCCGTCTTGAGCGACTGTGGACGCGAGAACCCAGGACACCCATCAAAGAAACGTCTGATTTCCGGACTCCTCCGTCTGCCATCATTCGCTTAATCTATGCCTACTCGCCCTGCATAATCATCGCCGTCTACACACACTTGATGTTGCTGTACAAAGGCGAGCTTGGGTCGGAGTTGGTGCTCTGGGGATGGTGGCCCGGCGCCGCCGCCGCAAACGTCGTGGTGGTTCATCCCTGGCAGTTCTGGAACTGGATCAACATGGCCACCACGTTGTTCCTCTACATGGCCGAGTTAGCTGGAAATGCCACCACGGCCTCGACGGCATTGTCGTCCCGTTGGAAACTCGACTGATCTACGATGTACTATACTCACATACACTAATCACTAATAAGCAACTAGTAGTAGGAGTACTGCAGTAGTAGTAGTACTAAGGAATAGTGGGCGTGATCTTCAGAATTGATGCAAATCTCGTCCACGAAAATACCCGGTCATCTTTCCAGACCGTGGCAGTTCTCAGAGCTTGACTCTATGTTTGCTTGGATGTTTCATCATAGAAACACGTCACCAACTATTACCATTAGTAAAGACTATACTATTGTTACTCGACGATCCCATTAGTAAAAACTCGGCACATTCGACTGTGCATTGCCCGAAGCACGAGCTTGGAGGACGTTCTGAGACAAGAGTGAGCTCCATTGTGTTAACCAAAGTGGTCGTTTGCTATGACTATGGTTTAGGATCCACGATCCCAATGCCGAATGAGGCCCCGGTTTTCCGTGGAATTCCGGGGGAAACACCCCGGCAGTCTTCTCCAGAGCCCGCGTTTCCCACTTGCTTACACGCCACCCATTCCAAACACCCCCTCCTTCCATGAATCTGCACCCGCTAAAGCCCCACTATTGACCACTGCAAAACAGCAAGGCTCAGAGGAGCTGGCCAACGGAGGACTTACAAAAACCGACACAAACACAAAAAGAAAGAGAAAGAAAAGCCTGAAAATGGACTCGCTGGAATGCTCACAAGCAGTATAGAAACACAAGCCCCAAAGACTCCCGCCGAAATGTGCACAGATATTATCTCTGCAACGTTTCCGTTGTTACGGCCGGAGACTTTCCCCAAAGCATTGCCTCGAGGGCACGGCACAGCGCCGCATAGAGAGCTTTGCAAGCAAACCTTAGTCTTAGAACGTAAGGAAAAAAGTGCGGGAGAAAATGGCTCTTTATATAGCCCGCGAAGAGTCGTGCGCCAACCACAAACCGCGCTCCAGCCCTAGCCCAGCAAAGTCCCAGTACCCTCCCCAAACATTCAAGCACTGTCCAGTACAGCCTTTACTAGACACGGTAAAGTCTCAGGAAAATAGAGACCAGTAGACCGACCACATCTAGTATCCAATCTATCCAGATAAACCAGATAAACCAGTTATTCCAGCCAGAAC
Source organism: Metschnikowia kamakouana (assembly GCA_002374535.1). Taxonomy (NCBI): domain Eukaryota; kingdom Fungi; phylum Ascomycota; class Pichiomycetes; order Serinales; family Metschnikowiaceae; genus Metschnikowia; species Metschnikowia kamakouana. The sequence continues at coordinate 9,090 of NKZX01000789.1, forward strand.
CAAGTAAACCATGTAAAGAAACCTCCCAGTAATGTCAGACCAGTAATTCCAAACTTCCAAACATCCAAACATCCAGATTTCCAGATTTCCAGAGTATTCAGAAATACACTAAATCCAATTTCAGTCCAGTCCAAATCCATCCATTCGAAACCTGCCAATTAAATCATTTCAGTAATTCCAGTAAATCAACAATCAAAGTATTCCAGTGATCCTAGCATCCGTTAAAGGCTGAAATGGATAAAGACCGAAATGAATAAAGACCGTCCCTCGGATTCGTAGATCTTGAAAGTGTCTAACGATCATCGACACTTTAAGACACACCTCTCATGGCTTTAGCCAGATATGATGAGCATGTAGACAACTTGACTTTGAGCAAACCAGGAAGTGTTCGGCTTGTAGAAAAATTAGCCGAAATTGGGATCAATGAAAACGCTAGCATCCAAAGTTCAGACTTAGACATGAAACGTCACCATAGTCTCCTTTTCCGGGTGTATGCCCGAAAGATGCCATATCATCAGCAAATTCACTGTTCACGGATCAACCATCAGACTAAAGCTGAGAGATAGAATGACCAGGAATGACCAGGAATGAGATGCACCAGCACTAATAGTCTGTACCAACCCCTTGTACCAGGACCTAATGTATCGAGATCTCCTGGATACTCTGGATTGAGTAACTCAATTCTTACTCAGTAACCATAGATGAATAATCGGAAGGAATCGGAAAGAAGGAAATCATCCTGGTTCTGAGATGACTTGATTCCTTAATCATCGTGGTTGGCTTTGAATTTGAAAGATCCAATTTCCTGGAGCAACCGATTCCTTCACCTTTTAGAGTCCTTGACCTTCTCGATTCCTTGACATTGAAATTTGAGAGTCCCATTTCGGAGAAACGCCGGGATCAAGGAGAAGGCTTTCTGATGGCCAAGTCAATGCCTTTTCTAGACTCAATCAAGTCTATAATCTCTGGAATGTTCCAGTTGTTTAGTATCAAGATTTTGACCTGCACATCCCCACCCGGTGTCCCAATGGTGAAGCAACATCTTATTTGATCCCAGCAACGGCCCAGTTGATCGCAGTCATCATCGTATGGAAAACAACTCCACCACAGACTTGTAGCAAGTAATCGTCGAAATATCGATGATAATCTGATCAATTATAGAAGTGCCTCCAACAACCAAATAGGAAGTGCCGAGATCCACTCGTACATCCGTGCACCTGCACCGTAATACACACACGAAGGAGATGAGCCCGTCTTGGTCACCAAGTCAAACAACAAATGGTGCAAGCCCCGAAGGCCATGCGACGCAAAAGCTCCATTTCCTCGAGTGCTTCTCCGTTGCGCTAGGACAAACTCAGCTCCGTAAATACTCTGCATCTCCGGGTCCCAGCTGCGGACCTCGGCATCACAGATCCCCCTTGTCTTGGGCCCATTATTTGACACCACATTCAAGTTCCCCATCCGAACCTGAGTCACATAGATTCCTTGCGGCCGCAACTCCTTGGCCAACACAGCGTAGAACTGCTTCATACACGCCTGAAACATGGCTTCGGGCCCATGGTACGCCATGCCGAGTGTGCTGACGATCGTAGGCACCAACGCTACCACCCGGGCGCCATGTTCCCGAACACACTCCAAGAGGCCCTGGTTGATGAGCCGTGTGCACACGCCTGTTCGCGCCATGACTTTCTCCATGGCTGCCGCACCCACGTTTTCAAGCGGGCCCACAGGGAAATACAATTGCGGTGGGAACACCACGGCTGCAAGTCTCAACTTATGCGCTTGAGCTCCTTGAAGGGGAACCACATCTTCCCTTAAAAAAGCTGCAAATTTGGCTATGCGCATCTCGTACTCACCGTTGCCACTCACGTCCAAGTAATGGAGGTCGTCCGTGATGGTGTTGCTGTGTACGTACTTGGCGTCCTTTTCGTCGAGGATCGTCAAGTACACAATGAAGCCCCTGCGCTCGAAATCAAGCGCCAAGAGCCGGGTCAACGGCTCCGTGGGCGACCCGACCACCAAAACCACTTCACAGCGGGCGCCGTTGGCGAGTTTGCGTGCCCGGCGCTTGGGGACGGGTTTGGTGGCAAAAATGGCTGCTTTTCGCCGGTAGAAGATGCCTGCGGCTGCCAATCCCGAGACCAAGATGAACGCCAGCTGAAACCGATGGTTCTGGATTTTGCCCATGATTCGATCAATGATTGAAGGCGAGATTTGGGAGGGTGGGGCCTTTTCCCCTCGAAGAGAGCTTATAGCAGAGACTAGCGCTTCGGGACTGGGGAGCTTTTGCAGCTGCACAGCCACAAAGTCAGAGGCATCGGCATAAGAGGAGCGTAGAAAGTCTAATGTAGCCAGAACAGGTTCCGCCACCATGGTAGAAGAATTAAGAGGTATTGAGGAAGAGAGTGGTAGGTAAAGGGAAGTGCGAAGACGGATCGAAATCTGGGGTGCGAAACATGGCCAAAAAATATTGCTGGTCCCAGGAATCGAACCTGGGTTTGTTCGGCCACAACGAACTGTACTAACCACTATACGAGACCAGCACTTCTGGAAAACAAAATTTGCGAATGTACTACACCAAGAGAGATACCACGTCTAGGAAGAGACAAATCATATTTGCAAGCAAGACAGCAAGCTGACTTGGTCAATATAATAGTGATTGTTGCAGCGTTGCAGTGTTTCAATGTCTTTGATTTCTAGGAAATGGCAGAATACAGACTCTAAATGTTAATCCTTAACTATAAATGAAATGACTTTTACTCGCTCTCTCTGGCAAACTCCTTGTACATGTCGGCGTCGGGAATGGCACCGCAGATGGTCTCCACCATGATTCCCGTCACCAAGTAAGGATCTATGTTGGATGCAGGTCTTCTGTCTTCAAAGTAGCCGAATCCCTCCTTGGCCACGGATCTTGGGATTCTCACCGAAGCACCTCTGTTAGCCACGCCCGAGGAGAAAGCATCCATGGAGGCGGTTTCGTGGCGGCCCGTCAATCTCATGTCGTTGTCGGAACCATAAAGCGTCAAGTGCTCCTTGTGTCTCTTGGCCAACTTGCCCAAAGCATCCTCAATGTACTTCATACCACCAGCTTCTCTCATAGACTTGGTGGACACGTTGGTATGGCAACCAGCACCATTCCAATCGCCAGCCAAAGGCTTGGGGTGGAACGAGATCTTAACGCCAAACTCCTCTGCAACTCTTTGCAAGAGGAACCGGGCCATCCACAACTCGTCTCCCATGTTGATACCCACGCAAGGACCCACCTGGAACTCCCATTGCGAAGGCATCACCTCGGCGTTGATACCGGAGATGGTGACACCAGCATGCAAGCATGCTCTGTAGTGGGCCTCCACCACATCTCTGGCGTAGACCTTTCCGGTACCTACACCACAGTAGTAAGGGCCTTGAGGAGCGGGGAAACCACCCTTTGGCCATGCGTAAGGATTGTCGTACTGGTCAAACAAGGTGTACTCTTGCTCCAAACCAAACCACACCTCCTCGTCTGCATGTGCCGACATGAGCTTGGCACACTCGTGTCTGTGGTTAAACTTGTTGGGGGTACCGTCATTGTTCCAGCACTCGGTCAACACAATGATGTTGTCACCCTTTCTGAAAGGATCAGCGTAGAAAGCCACGGGACGGAGGTAGACATCCGAATCGTGACCTGGGGCTTGGCCAGTGGACGATCCGTCAAAGTTCCACTCGGGCAAGTCGTTAAGGTTATCAGGCTTTTTCGTAAGCGTTCTGCACTTGGATCTTTGGTTTCCTTCCGAGTCGATCCAAACGTATTCAGCGAGCACGGCTCCTCTCTGGTCCAAGTCCAAATACTTGGCCAAGATGGCGGTTTGTTCTGTAATAGCAACCATTATGCAATAGGGATAGAAGATTCAGACAACAGGATCAGAAGCTCGAACTTCGGATTAGGTTGTTTTTTTTTTTTCCAAAAGGAGAAGGGAAAAGTCAAAGAATTCGGAGTTAGAATTCTTAAAGTGACACTTGAAGTTGTTTGTGGTTCAGACCTCAAATAAGTGGCAAAGCGAGCGGATCCTCCACGCTATATATAGTGCCAGGGGGTGCGATAATGCAGTGTAGGATAGGCGGTGGGCGAGGAAAAGCATGAAAGCAAGGCCGCGGAAGCGCATGCGGCGGCGGACTGTCTGCAGTACACCGCGTGGGTGTCTGCAGGTGCGCATGTCATTGGGAGCAGGATACCCATCGCAAAGGGTAAAAAGTGGCCGCGGCGCAGAATATTATTGGAACTGATAGCGGGCCCCTGTGCTATCGGAACCACTGCGAATGTTCCGCGCGCACGCCCGCTCCCTCGGCCTTATGGACCCCTGTCCTATCGGGAGTGACTAATGTCCCGATCGGGTCGCTTCCTCCTCCACTTCCCTGTCCATAATTTCTGGCAGCCAAAACCGTGCTCCAGCCCCCATCCCCAAAATCTTCAACTAGACCATCCAAGCTTTTTCCAGGCTTTTTCCTGCCCAATTGTTTCCACTCCGAATTCCGTTTTGTTGGGGGTTTTTTTTGGTCAATTTGTTGGGCCCTTGGAATCCCATTCTGTTTTTTATCCCATTTCTCCTTTTCGCCGAGCCATGTGATCCACTTAGACGTGCACTATGAAAATCACGAATTGCCACCAAACGAACCAATGGAAATTTCTTTCTTTCGTTTCTTCCATTTCTTCATGCATAGATATTTCCCTTTTGATTTCCTTCCATTTCTTCGTCTCCTTTAATCCATTCTTTCTGTGATTTTCTGTTTTAGGAATCGGATGGTTCTATTTTGGTGTAATTTCTTTTTTGGTTTCTTTTTTGCGCGACTTTTCTGATTAGCCTGCCTTTATCGCATGGACTGCACACAAAGACACCCCCCATATTGTCATGTGACGCCATAGGCGACTTTTTTGGGTGTCAGCATTGTTCCATGCTCGAGGCACCTTATTCGGAAAACCGTCATATTTTCCCCGAGGCGCTGAACCCGTGAAAACTCCGCTCCGCTCTGAGCTTCTCTATGAGTGGCATGCGCTCGGAGTTTCAGTGTATTTCTCACGCGAAGAGTCACCCGGCGCTGGGTGCAGGATCGGCCTGGACCGACCGCTTACACTTTTTTCTTTGCCTGACTGGTTGCCTGACTATTTGCCGGACCGCCTGCACACAATCCTCGGGTCTTGCTATTTGCTTGACTTGCACACCCTCTTCGGTTTTGTTTCACGGTTGTTTCAGATGTTTTGGCTCTTGCATTTTCGGGGTTGGGGTGTGTCGTGCTGACCTCACGATTATTTTGTGTACTAATCCCGATGCAGGGCCTGCATGTGGCTCTTATCCGCCAATGGAGCGCGGGTTAAATCTAATCGTAAATGTCGCCGCCATGACTCCGATCGCATGCGCAATGTTGTCGCATTTGTAGCCCCATGTCGTACGATCAATGTCGTATCTCCGTTGTGTCGGTCGCATCGTGTGATGCGTCCCTTGTCATCTCGTGTCGTGCGATATTGTCCATGTCGGATATCGGATATCGGATGTCGTGTGTCGTGTCGTGTCGTGTGTTGTGTGTCGTGTGTTGTGTGTCGTCGTATGTCGTATGTCGTATGTCGTATGTCGTATGTCGTATGTCGTATGTCGTATGTCGTATGTTGTCCATGTCGTATGTCGTATGTCGTATTATGGTGCCCTGTAGTTATGGCTGTCATAGCATTGCAACCACTAGCTCGCCACCTTAATTGACAGCCAACCATCATCCCCCTTATATAACCCCCCTTAAGTCAACCTTAAACAAACCCCAATCACACTTCACAACCACAATGATTAATCTCAAATCGACTCACAATGAAAGGAGCTTCAATCGACTTTTCTCCCGCTGACCCAATGACTATCGGTATGCTGACGGTTTAAAACCCAAACTAACCAAACCAACCAACCACGAATACTCAAGCCAATTTCGAGTCCGTCAAGTTCCAAATCCAATTGCTTCAAATATTTTACTCTAGTCTAGCAATTGCTCCGAGAAGAGCGTTTATATATTCCTCACTTATGGTGGGTATGAATTGAGGGCGCTCACGAATTGCAGCCACGGAAGGAGGCGCGTGCATATAACACCATGTGTGTTGAGTGGGGTGTACGGGTTCGGGGTGTACTGGTGCGAGGTGTACTGATGCGATTTTTTGGCTGAGGATGTACGGGTGCATTGGCGGTGCACCCCAGACTGAGCCGCACCATCGCTTCTCCACACCACCATCACCATCCAAACTGCAGGCAACACCCCATGCATCCCGTTCCCTCCGAAACCACTCTGCTTCTCGCTCAAGCCCCTCAAAACGAAGGGCAGAGAGTGGAAATTGACCAATTGGAAAGTCGAAGAATAAGTCAACGTATCAGCCAGAGAAATGAAAGCCAACGGAACCAAAGTGATGGAAACGAAGTCGGTGGAATTAACCGCAATGGCCGGTTTGACCAAACAGTTAATCAAGAAATTAATCAGGCAGCTCCCCAAGGAGTGGGCCGAAAAAACCAGGAGATCCGAGGCCAAAGTATTGGAAATCAGAGATCTCAAAGTATCGAAAGTGGAAATACAGACGAAGGTGAAGGAATTGGTAATGAGGAAATTGGAATTGAAGGAAGTGAAAGTGAGGAAATTGGAATTGGTGGAAGTGGAAGTGGAGAAAATGAAACCCTTCCTAGTCTTCGTTCGCATAACCTCCTGGCTCCGGTGGTGTCAATGTTGGCTATAGGAGGCACCATTGGAACCGGGCTCTTTTTCTCCATCTCCAAGCTCATTGTGAGTGGCCCGTTGATGGCCCTCGCTGCCATGTGCTATGTGGCATTCTTGGTGGTGATTGTGCTTGAGGTCACTGCGGAGTTGGCAGTGTTTCTCCCGTCCAATGGCCTGATCTGCAAGTTCCAGTTTCTCTTTTTGAGCTACCCCATGGGCTTGGCCAATAGTATCATCTACTGGCTCAGCTGGGGCTTGACCTATGCGCTTGAGTTGCTGCTTCTTGTTCCAATCTGCTCGGTGTGGAGCCTGAAGGTGCTGGAACACCAAACACTGCTTATTTTGGGGTTTGGAGCGCTTTTGACGGTGTTGAACCTTCTTCCGGTGAATCTCTATGGCCGGATCGAGTTCTGGATGGCCTTGGTGAAAGTGGTGGCTATTTTGGCCTGGATTGTGACCGTGACAGTGACCTTGGTCACGGAGGAAAAGTTTTTTTACGTGTGGGTCCAAGATTGGCCGGCCTCGTTTCTCGGAACCCCGCTTCCGGCATCTCAAACACTTGTGGGGTTCTTGAACTGCCTCATTTTCCTGTCGTTTGTGTTCCAATCCGTGGAATCCATTGCCATTACCACCGGAGACGTGCTCCTGCCGGAAAAAACCATTCCAAAAGTGACCAGGGTGCTTTTTGTCCGCATCGTGGTGTTCTACCTTGTTTCGGTGTTTCTTCTTTCGGTGCTGGTACCCTATAACGACACCCGGCTCATGGGCCTGGACTTATCGAACTTGCTCTCGTCGCCATTTCTCATAGCATTGTTAAACCTCGGGTTCAGCAGCTCGGGAACGCTTCTTCTGGCGTTCAACTTTGTCATTCTAAGTGCCATTCTCTCCGCTGCAAACTCAAACATCTACTTTGGGTCGCGGTACTTGGAGTCGATGGTGTCGTCGCATGCGGGCACCCGGTGGCAGTTTTTGGCCCGGCGAAACGACCAAAACGTGCCCCAAGCCGCTGTTCTTTTAACTGCCAGTTTTGGCCTCGTGGCCCTTTTCCTCCGCTTCAGCTCCGTGCAGGCTGTGTTCAACCTCCTCCTCACATGCTGTGCCTCTGCTGGAATGCTCATGTGGTGTCTTTTATGCGTGTCCCATATTCGGTTTCGGAAAGCTTTACGGGTGCAAAACATCCCATTGGGCCGCTTAAAGTACTGTTCTAAATGGCGTCTTGGCTTCTGGAGCTACTTTGCTCTGATCAACTTGACGGCCATTTTGTGCTTGAACGGGTTCACGAATTTCTGGGATTTCACCTGGTCTGCTCTTTTGGGCAGCTACATGACGCCAGTAACGTTTTTCTTGTTGTGGGCGTATTTGCAGTACTCGGAAAAAGAAGGGTTTGTCGATTTGAACGTGATCGATTTGAGTTCCGGGAATCTCAGAGCTCAACAAAATGAGAATTGGACTTGATGAACAAGAGGAAACTCTTCTATTCTTTATTCAGACTCATGACTCGCTACAGAGATTCAGAAAAGTCTCTTGAGATTTCACTCACACAAGGATAATCATACGGTCTCCATTACAAACAAGCTGGACAACTAGGGGATATTTTCGAGGAACTGGTTCAAGTTTGGGTTGTTTCAAATCAAATTCTAGAAGTTCAAGTATTCGAAATTGGACAGTCAACATTCTTCCGTTGAGCAGAAGCTCCAGGACGGCTTTAGAAGAGGAAGAGAGAGAAGAGAGAGAAGAGAGAGAAGAGAGAGAAGAGAGAGAAGAGAGAAGAGAGAGAGAAGAGAGAGAAGAGAGAGAAGAGAGAAGAGAGAGAGAAGAGAGAGAAGAGAGAGAAGAGAGAAGAGAGAGAGAAGAGAGAGAAGAGAGAGAAGAGAGAAGAGAGAGAGAAGAGAGAGAAGAGAGAGAAGAGAGAGAAGAGAGAGAAGAGAGAGAAGAGAGAAGAACCAGAAACTGACAAAGAGGAACTACGAATAAATGAAGACTCAGATACGGAAGAAACAGGTACACTTGAAGATTTAAAGAGAGAAGAGGAAGAGAGAGATGAACAATAGATCTTAAAGGAGAGAAGAATTGATGGGTCTGGAAGAGTGACGAAATTCTAATCACAGTGGTGGAATGATTTGATACAGATATTATGATAGAGATTACCAGTGCTCATAACTACGGCCCAGAAGCAGTGTTCATAACCAGCAGGACAATTGGGGCATCAACACCCAAAAAAAACAAAAACACGCAAATACCGAGACTAACAGAGTGGACAATCAGAAAATGACGCTTGGATGGAGAAACAAAAGACAATATTATGGGAGCATTAATGGGGAATGGAGGCAGAATAGGCGTGGACCCGTACACCAGAGCAAAGAAGATCTCGCAGTGAAGGAAGAAATGGGACCATTGGGCAGGCGAGGTGCTGGATGCAGTACCGCGAAAAAGGATCTCTGGGGCACTCTCCATCAACTTCCACCACCCAGCGTCGACCCCCTAAAGCCAGATCCAATGACTTTTCTTCGCAGAGACAAGTCCAAGTCTCAGTTGCTGCTGCAATCTGCAGGACAGAGGCAGCCCACCGACGCCTTAAGTGGCATTGAAGAAGACCACGCCGGTGGTTCCGAACCGTCCGCCGAGCCGCGGAATGTTTCTGAAATCGATGTTTCAAGGCCCTCCGATTTGAAAAGTCCTCTTTCGGATCTTAGAAAGCCTGAAATAAGGAGGTCCAATTCCATGGTGTCTTTTTCCGATTCCAAAATGGGGTCTGAGCAAAAAATGGGTGTGCTGGACCAAGAAATGGCTTTTTCCGATCCAAAAACACCCGACCCCAATAACCTCGACTTGAAACAGTCCATTCCAGACCCTGAAACCTCAGTTCCCGACTCCAAAAAGTCTTTTTCCGACCCCAAAACTCGTTCCGACTCAAACACTCCAGTTCCAGACTCCAAGAAGCAAGGGCCAGCCCCAAAACAAGAGCTTAGAAAGTCTGCTACTGATACCGTGGCAAATGTGCAGTTCAGTACCCGTGAACAGTGTCGGGAAGCACGGGATACTCAAGCCCAGAACCGTGATAACCAAGGCCTGAAGAGTGACGTGGAAAAAGATGGGGAAACCCCCGCTCTCTCCTTCCTGTTCAGGAACAACCCCTCCCGAAGACACACCACACAGTCCCAGACGTCAATTCCTTCGTTTTTTGCTGGCTTCACAGCCAAGGAACTGCCGAGTGCCCCGTTCACCCATGCCAATTCAGTCCCTCCGCCGGTTTCGCCCAATACACAGGAATTCGACGACTCTCACTTGAAGCGGTTTGCTCCGGGCCAACCGCAGTCTGAAAATTACTCCCCCAGACTGTCGTTTGCCAACTTGGCCATCTTATCAAACCATACCCAGGCCTCTCACCAGGCTCCCCACGATGGCTACAGAGGGTTTCACAAAAAGGGCTCTTTTTCCAATGTGCCTCCTCTCCAGCACCCAATCAGACCTCGGTTTAGGAAAAAGGGTGGCAGTTTGCTCGGAAAATTGATCCACTCCAACCGAAAGGAGTCGGATCCGTCCATTGACCTGAATGACGATCTGGGGTCGGAGACGGGGGTATATGCAGGAACACCAAGTGGGGGCAACTCCAACCTAGGAAGTTTTAGCTCCTCTGCAGGAGCAGCTAATCCCGGCTCGTCCCCTTCCAACCGGAAAAGTGTCAGTTCCACGGGCTCGGGAAAACACAAATTCCGATTGTCGTCAATCACATCCCACCACCTCCATCACTTTGGTGACCTGCACAAAAACCCTAATTTGTCTGAAGATTCCGACAAAATGTCCGATCGACTGTCGGGGCCGAACTCAAAGCACAATTCCGTGTCGGGCCCCACTGGGCCTCTGCCCGAAAATTCCATGGGGAAAACAATCATGGGGCCTGCTCCCACACTCAAACGATTGGCCTCCGAGAATTCCTCCAAAGTGTTTGATCTCAATTTAAACTTCGATGAATTGCTGGCCATTTTGAAGGAGCCTCCTGCGCTGCTGCTGAAAAACAAGGAGATGCCTGAAGAAAAGCCCATAGCCGAGCCGCCAGTAGGTTCTAAACAACACGAGAAGCATTCGGCTTGGAAAGCTCCGGATTCCTGGGACGTTACCGATACCCAGGCCGCCACGGACATTATTTCGGTGCTCTCGGAGCTGAGCGATTCGGATGCCGACAAGAAACCACAGAAAACGTGGGCCATGAACCCCTCGGGGGTGCTGTCCCGGCTTTCCATGGCTTCTGATGACCAGGGCCCAGTTCTGGCCGAAAGCACGGGTTTGAGCGTCGACAAAAAGCCCAAGAGAAAGCTGGAGCATTTGCTGTTGCTTCCCCAAAGAGCATTGCCAATTTTGTACGGTCACATTCTGAATTCCCAGGACGAGTCCAGTCTGGGCAAGCAAATGGGCCCCAGCTACATCATCAGGATTTTTAAGGAGGATAATACCTTCACTACGACGGCATGTCCGCTCGGAACCACCACGGCCGAGCTCCTTGGAATCATCAAAAAGAAATTTTTCTGGGACTCCATCTCCAACTACCAGCTATCTTTATATGTGGGAAGCAACGTCAAGGTGTTGGAGCCGTTCGAAAAGCCCATCCAGATCCACACTGGCTTACTCAGTCTCAGTGGCTACACCAGCAAAGATAATATGCGGATGATTGGACGCGAGGACATTTTGTCCATCTGCAAGTTTGTGGTGGAAAATACAGCCTTACGGAACATCACTTATGAGGAAGAGGCGTCTTTATCTAAGGACTACGTCAACGTGGACATTTCCAGCCGCAACTTGAAGACCATTCCCATCATTTTCCACCAGCACACCTATGAAATCGAAAAGTTAAATGTTTCAGATAACCCCGCCATCTACATTCCATTGGATTTCATTCAATCGTCCACCAACTTGTCGAGCATCAAGTCGTCGAGAAACGGAGCGTCCAAGTTCCCAGTGAATTTCTTGGAGGCTTCGGAATTGACGCATTTACTGGTGGACCAGAACTTCTTGGACGAAATCCCGGCTCGGTTGAGTCATCTTAAGAAATTGGAGGATCTCCAGCTCAACTCCAACCAGCTCTACTTCTTGCCCAAGAGTTTCGAACGTTTGAAGACGCTCACCACGTTGAATTTGTCCTCCAACTACTTCCAGATGTATCCCGAGAGTATCAACGAACTCACCAATTTGCAGGACTTGGACCTCTCATATAACGATTTGGCCAAGATCCCAGATTCCATTGGCAAACTCCATAAATTGACCAAGTTGAACTTCTGCACCAACAAACTCAGCAAAGCCCTCCCCATGGGCATGAGCAAATTGGCGCATTTAAAGCGTTTGGATATCCGGTACAACCAGATCTCCAACATTGATGTTTTGGGGTCTCTTCCCAATTTGGAGGTGTTTTACGCATCAAAAAACGCAATTTCCAGCTTCAGCGATAAGATGGAGAAATTGCGGCTTTTGCATTTCGACCGGAACCCCGTGACGTCATTGGAGTTCGAGGTCATGCTCCATATGCTTACGGTTCTCGACCTTTCCAAGGCTAAAATCACCGCTTTGCCTGCGGAATTCATTGGGAAAATTCCTCATATCGAGAAGTTGGTGTTGGACAAAAACCACTTGGTGACACTTCCGGATGAAATGGGCAATTTACCCAGGTTGACTCATTTATCCCTTTTCAGCAACAATATCCAGAACATCCCTGCTTCTATTGGCCAGCTCTTTTCCTTGCAATATTTGAACTTGCACTCCAACAATATCGGAGTTTTGCCTGCCGAGATCTGGAACTTGAAGAATTTGACATACTTGAACATTTCGTCCAACATCTTGAGCCTGTTTCCCAAACCCACGTTTGCCGTGGCCAAGAAAATGTCATCCACTGCAAACTTTAACCTTGAAGCACAAGAAAATAGTCTGCAGGAAAGACCTGGTCCCACGTGTCTCCGGGACAACTTGCTTTCGTTGAGTGCTGCAGACAACCGCCTTACAGATGAGTCGTTTGAGTCAATTGCATTTTTGTCCAACTTGCGGACCTTGAATCTCTCTTATAACGACATCACGGAGATCCCCGAGGGTGCTCTAGCCCGGCTCACTCGATTGTCCGAGCTTTTCTTATCGGGAAACTCGCTTACCCGGCTTCCAGCCGAGGATTTGGAGAACTTGACCGATTTGAGGTGGCTTTACTTGAACAACAACAAGTTCCCCACGCTTCCCCCCGAATTGAGCAAGTGCCAGCTCCTCACCCACCTTGACGTGGGCTCCAACCTCCTCCGCTATAACATTGCCAACTGGCCCTACGACTGGAACTGGGCCTACAACAAGAAATTGCGCTTCTTGAACTTTTCCGGAAACAGGCGGTTTGAAATCAAGCAGAGCTACGTGCAGAACAGCGAGACCCACGAGACCTACGATAATCTCTTGGTGTTGAAGGAGTTGCGGGCCATTGGCTTGATGGACGTGACGTTGACGTCACCCAATGTGCCGGACCTGACGGTGGATGTGCGTTCCCGAACCACGTCCTCGGAGCTGGACAACGTGGGCTACGGAATAGCGGATTTCATGGCCAACCATGAGACCGTTGCATTCCGCGATGCGTTCATCCAAAAGTTCCGGGGCAATGACAAGGAGATGTTGATCTTGTCATGTGACGGTATCGGGGCCACCAACGCTTCTACTGGTGGGCACCTTATTTCGTATTTGGCCAAACAGTTGATAGTGCCGTTGTTCACGGAGGAATTGGACAAGATCTCCAGTGATGAGGATATCCCAGATGCATTGAGAAGAACGTTTTTGGGCCTCAACAACCATATCAATTCCGTGCTTGCCAACAAAAAACTGGGCTTCTTCACCAACTCCACGCAGTTCCCCGAATTGAACGACTTAAAGTTATCGGAAGATGCCGTCAAGGGAAGCTGTATTGCCGTGCTCTACATCAAGGAGGGCATCATTTACCTGGCCAACGTCGGAGATATTGAAACGGTGATTTCCCGAAACAATACCGACTACAAACTCTTGACTACCAAGCACGATCCCACGCTGCGCAAGGAGTTTGAGCGTATCAGAGCGTCCGGAGGCTATGTTTCCGGAGGCGGAGCCTTGGACGGCGTGTTGCACGTGTCCCGAGGCGTGGGGTTCTTCAACTACATCCCCCACACGCACAGTGGCCCGTCCATCTCCATCTACGACACCGCAGGCGGTGACGTGGTGCTCATCATGGCATCCCGCATGCTCTGGGACTGCTTGACGTATGATTTGGCCGTGGACATTGCCAGACAGGAGCAGGACGACCCCATGATGGCTGCAGAGAAGTTGAGGGACCATGCGATTTTCTACGGTGCTTCCGATAAGATGTCGGTGACAGTGGTGTCGATAGGCAACGCCAAAAAGAGCCAAAAGGCGCTTTCGTCGTATGTCAATTTGGGCAAGGACAATGGTGGGTTCCAGGGCCGCAAGCGGCGGGAGAGAGGGGCCCAGGTGGGTGATCTGGCCTTGAGGCGTCTTAATGACGAGATTGATCCACCCGTGGGCGACTTGGCGTTGGTGTTCACCGATATCAAGAACTCCACGCTTCTCTGGGACGCGTACCCTGTGGCCATGAGATCTGCCATCAAGTTGCACAATACGATCATGAGAAGACAGTTGCGGATTGTGGGAGGCTACGAGGTCAAGACCGAGGGAGACTCGTTCATGGTGTCGTTCCCCACACCCACATCTGCGCTCTTGTGGTGTTTCAATGTGCAAAACCAGCTCTTGACCGAAGACTGGCCCACCCAAATCCTCGAGACCAATGAGTGTTGCGAGGTCACAGACAACGCAGGAAAGATCTTATTCCGGGGTCTCTCCGTCCGTATGGGTATCCATTGGGGCTCGCCGGTGTGTGAGCCGGATATGGTGACACGGCGAATGGACTATTTCGGGCCCATGGTCAACCGGGCGTCCCGAATTGAGTCCAGTGCCGATGGAGGCCAGATTGCTGTCAGTACGGACTTCCTCCATGAGATGGAGCAGCTCTACTTTCTCCATGAGCAGATCGAGTCCGGCGTGGTGAGTGAACAGGCTGGGTTTGAAGGCAATACCGGGGCACGGGAGATTATCGGCAACGAGATCCGAGCCTTGGAGGAAATCGGCTGTGAGTACTTTGAGTTGGGCGAACGCAAGCTCAAGGGCTTGGAGATCCCCGAGAACATTGTGCTCGCATTCCCGACCAACTTGGCGATCCGGTATGAGATCTTCATGAAGCGGCTCTCGCAGAATGACGAGTACCTGGGCCGCATTGTTGGGGCGCTCCCGGTGGAGCTGATCTTCGATCTCCGGTCGCTCCTGCTCCGGTTGGAAAACATCTGCCTGGTGTTGAATGCAGGCTTCACGGCCAATGAGGACACGTTCCAGCGGCCCACCGCCGAGATGTACCAGACCACGGTCAAGACCAACGTGCAGGAAAACGACCTTGTGACGTTGTTCAACCATTTGACCACACGGCTAGAAAATTGTGTGGCAGCCTTGGAGTTGCGCCAGGCGTATCATGAGATGAACGGCCAAACGTCCATTGACTTCACGCAGGACTTGCCGATCTGGAAGATGGTGGACGATATTAAGAACATCATGAAGTCCATGAAGACTGAAGCCTAGTTTAGGCGAATGGAAAAAACGATATGGATCAAAGAAAATCTACAGGTACCATACTCTATTGATGTCTGTCTATCACACAGTCTTGGGGGTCCAGATGCAGTGATTGAATGTGATGGGATTTATGTGCAGGACCAGCGAAGAGTCCAGTAAAAATCCAAATAGTACAGCAATGCTGTACCAATATAAACAATTTGTAAAGGGTTTAGAGTTGAGTAGAGTTTAGGAAAATGACCAAGAGTTCGAATTGGTAAGCACACGACCCGATCAGAGATATTGGGGAGGATGTAAAACGGGTGAAAGGGGTGGAAGGGGTGACACACAACTGAAACAGATCTGAAACAGATCTGAAACAGAACTGGGTGGTGGAGCAGAAGGAGTTAGTGATACAAAGGCTGGTGTACGGGTCTCTGTATTTTCTGGTGCACGGGTCTTTTTTCGCAGCCATTTCCTCACCTAAACTCAACCGCACCCAAAGTGGACCATTTGTAGGCCTCATTCCACGCAAAGTTCACCAAAAAAGACCATTCTTCTAGACCATAGATAATCCACCACGTGCGATGATGCTAGTACTCTTTTAGGCCACTCTTAAAGCTCTCGGTAGCTATATCTATGGGTATAGGTAGGGACAAGCGAAGCGAGGCTGGTAGGGACAAGAGAACAGAATATATAAATAACACGCACAAAGAAACCAATCACAATCAATTTTTAGTCAAATACAGAATATCGGGTGATTGGAGTCTCAAAAGGTCACTTATTCAAATCCATCCAACCCATATATACACTCCATAATACAAAAAAGCCCAGAATGTCTTTCCAATGTCCAAATACTAATTGCTTTTTTATTACATTATCATACCTTTGATAAATATTCTTCAAGTATATTTTACCTCATATATCGTATTACATATACCTTCTAATTTAAGGGGAGTAAAGAGGTTAGTTTCCATGTGTATATTTCTTCGTATTAAGATATACGTTTATTCATATAATATTCTTTTTTTATCATTTAAACAATTCAAAAATATATTTTCTTTGAATTGAAAACATATATTTTTAGATTAAATGGCATATTGAGCTAATAATCTAATGGTTAAGACAATTGCCTTTTAAGTAATCCATATTGGTTCAATTCCAATTTAGCTCCACCCAAATGTTTATATATCAACGTTTCTTAATCTTAATTAATGACTAATTCTACTAATGAATTATTCAATCATCATTATTATTTTGATTGTTTTGAAAATCCCGGTTTAGGTGATGCCCCATTAGAAAGAAGTGCCTGTCAACAGCACAATACCAAACCATAAGAAATCTTTCTTGTAGCCCTCTTGATGCTGACAATCACACACTCATGTCTAAAACCAGCACTTCCAATTTGCTAGTCGTCCCTTAGAGCTTCCCTCTATCTGTGGCCAATTTTCCGTTTGTAAGTTCGAAACAGACCAATGTATATCATGGGAAGTATGGGGACCGTACATTCCACCACAAACAAGGCTAGGAGTAGTAGACCTCCCACCACAAACATGGCTCTTTATAAGATCCATTAATAGCTATAATTCAAATATCTTTAGATCTAATATATTGTATAACATCTTTAACTATGAATTCATTATAAGTTTCATTAAATTCCATTATTATAGCATGCAATTAGACGTTAAATCTAATGGTATAAACTGACACATGATAAAGTTATAATTAAAGGTTTCAGAATTTCAGAATTTCAGAATCAGTATTTTAGACATGTAGCTGTGATAGCACTCAGTGAGATACTGGAGTATTCCAGAGTATAGAGTGTATAGAGTATAGAGTGTATAGAGTATAGAGTGTATAGAGTATAGAGTGTATAGAGTATAGAGTGTATAGAGTAGAGTATAGAGTAGCGTATAGTAGAGTATAGAGTATAGAGGAAGAAGCTCAGAATCTCAGAATGTTCGCTGGATCTTTTCTATTCCTAGTATTAGCAGGTCGTGGCTTTACCATAAACCATGAAGATATCTTGAACAATTTAGATGTTACACATTTAACATGAGTCAATATGCAGTTTCAGATGAAACAGGAAGTGTGATTTATAAATTGATCCAACGAGGTATCTTTTGAACATATGAAACGTGCAAGACTTATTTGCACAAGCAGTATGGCCAGACGAAACAAGGTGAGGAAGAGAATAAGGTTTGGAGAGCGTCGTCCAAATCTGGTCCAAATCTGGTCTAAATCTGGTCTAACTCTGGTCTAACTCTGGTCTAAATCTGGTCTAACTCTGGTCTAAATCTGGTCCAAATCTGGTCCAAATCTGGTCTAACTCTGGTCTAAATCTGGTCCAAATCTGGTCTAAATCTGGTCTAACTCTGGTCTAACTCTGGTCTAAATCTGGTCTAACTCTGGTCTAAATCTGGTCCAAATCTGGTCCAAATCTGGTCTAACTCTGGTCTAAATCTGGTCCAAATCTGGTCTAAATCTGGTCCAACTTGGGCCTTGTTATCAAAAGAAAGACATATAAGAAGCGATAAAAACGTTCTTATGTAGCTCAATAGAAAGTAAGACTCAGCCTGAAGAGCAGATGTGTATTAATTCGAGAGAAAGCCGAATACTTAAGCTAAGATGAATCCCACTGTTCCCCAATTGTTAGAATTATGAATATCAATGTGACTCAAGTTCCAACCTTT